>PVJC01003082.1:0-73311 GCA_004026665.1 Murina feae
AACTGTAAGTGTTTTTGAGTGAGGGGAGCCGGGATATAACCTGCAGGTGGCTGAGGTCATGCTGAAGAATGGACCTGTCAGAGAGGCATTTTGCTGTCTTTGATTTTTTATTGTTTTTCCCTTTTTTGAGAACTAATTTATGTGCCACCATGTCACTTCCCCAGGGTGTGCTTGGCTCCTCCCCTGGGCTTTGACCACTTGCTTCGGCTGCCATGACCTCGCTTGCTTTCTCATCAGATGGGTCTTCTGGGGCAGATGTCCCCAAGCCAGTTCATAGATATCTGTTATTGGAACACTAGCTCTTCTCCCGGAGGAAAGCAGGTGAGGAAGCCAGGGCTCTCCTGTGCTTCGAGGCTAGTTTTCAGGCAGCCACATGCTGTTTCATACAAGGCTTGCAGCTCATCCTCCAGTTCTGGCCCCGGGGAGTGTAGTGAAGTAGGTTTTTCCAAATTAAAGCCACCATTTTCCCCTGCTCTCTACCTCTGGCTTTTTTAAATGACTCCATGATAAATTGTAGTTTCTCTACTGTCATCTGCTCTAGCCCTACCAAAGGTTCATGCAGCCTCAAGGCCTCCACAGTCTCAGCTTGGCTGGATTCAAAAAGGCTGTCTCTCCTTTCTACTTCCAGGCCAGTGTGAGCCCCGCAGGGTGAGATGTGAGGGCCGTGTCCTCAGCAGGCATCCTGTTAATACATCTGGAAGGATAAGGGAGTCAGTGCCCTGGGGAGCAAATGTGGACCAATAAGAGAGAGGAGATGGGAAGGACTCTTCATATAAATCCTTTCTCTTTTTGCTCATCTCTCATAAACTTTCTAAGCATGGTAATTCCATGTGACCAAACAACCAGTTGTACTTTCTTGTGAAGCTATGCCTGAGTCATAACAAATTAGCCCACTGGTCCCCCTTATTTCCTACTTTTTTAAACAGCTTTTTTTAAGATACTAGAGGCCCACTGCATGAAATTTGTGCATGAGGGGGGGGGGGTCCCTTAGCCTGGCCTGCACCCTATCCAATCTGGGACCCCTTGGACATCCCTCTTGCAATCCAGGACTGCTGGCTCCTGACCACTCACCTGCCTGCCTGCCTGATCCCCCTAACTGCTCTCTCTTGCCTGCCTGCCTGATCGCTCCTAATTGCCTCTGCTTGATGGTCACCCCCTAACTGGTCCCCTGCCAGCCTGGTCTCTCCCTCACTGCCCTCCTGCCAGCATGAACCCCTTCTAACTGCTCACCCAGTGGCCTGCCAGCCTGATTGTCCCTAACCACTTCTTCCTCAACCCTTGCCACTATGACTTTGTCCAGAAGGAAGTTAGACATCTGGAAGACGTCTGGTCAACCCGGTCTAATTAGCATATTACTCTTTTATTAGTATAGATAGTACTAGATGAATCACCCATTTAAAGTGTACAATTCAATGGTTTTTAGTATGCTCATGGGGTCCTACAACCATAACCATGAATTTAGAATATTTGGTCAACCCAAAGACAATCTATAACCATAAATAGTCCCTCTGCACCCTCTCAGGCCCAGACAACTAATCCACTTTCTGTTTCTATAGAATTGCTATTCTGGACATGTCATATACGGTAATTAGAGTCTTATAATAGGTGGTCTTTGTGACTGGCTTCTTTCACTTAGCATAACTTACCATTATTTTTTCAAGTTCATCCATGCTATAACATAAGTTAGCTCTTCCTTTCATGTATGGATAGTTCACATTTTATTTGACCATTCAACAAATGATGGTCATTTGTTTTCACTTTTTGGCATTTATGAATGATGCTTCTAAAAGTAATCATGTACAACTTTTCAAATGAATATGTTTTCATTTATCTTGGAGAATATATATATATATATATATATATATATATATATATATATATATGTATATTGTGCATGAAATTTATGCTCTTGGGGGGTGGTGAGAGTCCTTCAGCCTGGCCTGTGCCCTCTCACAGTTCAGAGCCCTGTGATCGATTGCCCCCAAGAGATAGGCCCCACCCACCCACCCAGGGCTCCTCGGTGGATTTACCCAAAGAGGTAGGTCAGAGCCAGGGCGCGGGGCTGTGGGAAACTTGCCTCTGTTATGTGGGCAGTGTGAGAGCATCATGCATGAGGGCGTGACGACTACTTAGCCTTTTATTAGTAAGGATAAAATTGTTGGAACATGTGTGAATTCTTTGTTTAATATTTTGAGAAACAGCCAAAATGGACCATTTTAGATTTGCACTAGCATTTGAGAGTCCCACTACATGCTTGCCATTATTGGCAGATTGGTACTGCCTGTCTTTTTGTTAGTTTGCTTGTTTAGCGTTTTCATGGGTATGAAGTGATATTTCATTACTGTTTTGATTTGCATCTCCCTAATGACTATTGATGTTGAGCTTTTTTATCATGTCTTTTATGACTGTGTATATTTTTGAGTAATGTCATTTTAGATTCTTTACTCATTTTTTAATTGACCTATTTATCATTTGATTATTGAGTTGTAAGAGTTCTTCTTTTCTTTAAATCTTTTTCCCCCATTGCTCTCCTGTACCTGGTTCCTGCCCCACCCTAGGCCTTCGCTACCCTATTGTCTGTGTCTATAGGTAATGCTGGTATGCATATAAGATCTTTGTTTAATCTCTTCCCATGCCCCCCAATCCCCCTCCCTCTGAGAATCATCAGTCTATTCCATTTTCATGCCTCTGATTCTATTTTATTCACCAGTTTATTCTGTCCATTAGATTTCTTATTTGTTCATTTTGACTTTTAGACTCTATTTTTGATAGGTATGAATTTGTTGCAATTTTGTTGTTTATATTTTTTATCTTTTTGTTTCTTCTTCCTCTTCTTAAAAAATATCCTTCAGCATTTCATATAAGCCTGGTTTGGTGGTGATAAACTCCTTTAGATTTTTCTTGTTTGTGAAGCTCTTTATCTGACCTTCAACTCTAAATGATAGCTTTGCTGAGTAAAGTAATCTTGGTTGTAGATCCTTACTATTCATCACTTTAAATATGTCTTGCCACTCCCTTCTGGCCTGCATGGTTTCTGTTGAGAAATCAGCTGACAGTCATGTGAGCATTCCCTTGTAGGTAACTAACTGCTTTTCTCTTGCTGCTTTTAAGATTCTCTCTTTGTCTTTAACCTTTATCATTTTAATTATTATGTGTCTTGATATGATCCTCTTTGAGTTCCTCTTGTTTGGGATCTCTGTGCTTCCTGGACTTGTATTATTTTTCTGGCATTATTTCTTCAAACTAGGGGCCTACTGCATGAAATTCGTGTGCTGGGGGGGTCCTCAGCCCAGACTGCCCCCTTTCACATATTGGGAGCCCTCAGGGGATGTCCTACTGATGGCTTAGGCTCACTCCCTGCTCCCCACGGGGAGCAGGCCTAAGCCAAAGTCTGGCCTCCCTTTGTGGGAGACAACCAAGCTAATCAGGGGAAGCCACCAGCCCCATCACTTCGCTGCTACAGCCACTGCCAGTCACCACAGCCACCAAGGTGTTTTCATTAACATGGACTCCAGTCCCTTCACCATGAAAAAATGACAACTTTCTTTAGGCATTTTCAAGATGTGTCTTTCATAGGATATGACATTTCTTTCTTTTTTTTTTTTTATCCTCACCTGAGGGTATGTTTCCATTGATTTTTAGAGAATGTGAAAGAGAAGGGAAAAACAGAGAGCAACATGAAAGTGAGAAGAACACTTTGATTGGTTGCCTCTTGCATGAGCCCTGACCTGGGCCCAGGCCAGGGAGGAGCCTGCAACCTAGGTACATGCCCTTGGTCAGAATTGAACCCAGGCTCTGCAGTCAGCAAGCTGAGGCATTATGCACTGAGCCAAACTGGATATGGCAGGATATGACATTTCTTAGACCTCCAGCAGTGGGCCTTCATTTTTTTTCCTCCGGGAGTGTGGTGGAAAAACCCTAGAGGCCTTTTTGGATTCTTATTACCCAAGTTACCAGAGGCATACAGGGAGCTTAGCCAAAGAGCATTAAGAAAAGTGTTTCCTTTGTAGTTCACTCCCATTACCAGCTCCACCTCTGTGCCTCCAATGCCAGCTCCACCCCTGCCCAGGCCTGTAGCCTCTGGCCTAAGATGCAGAAGATCCCCAACCCCTACGATGGCCGACTCTGCCCCTTCCCAGGCCAGCAGTCTCTGCCCAAGGCTGCAGGCCTGGGCAGAAGACCTCCCAACCCCCACAATTGCTGGCTTTGCCCCTTCCCAGGTTCCTGTGATTGATGACTCTGCCCCTCAGCACCCCTCCCCCCCGCCTCCCTCACCACCTGCCTGGCTAACAGGCCTGGCTGCTTCAGTTGAGGGGCTGAGGTGGACTGGGCGCCGCCATCTTAGTTGAGTTAATTTGTATATTTGCTCCTGATTGGTTGGTGGGTGTGGCTTGTGGGCTTGGCTTGTGGGTGTAACGGAGTGAGAGTCAATTTGCATAATACTCTTTTATTAGATTAGATAGGTTTTCAATCTCTCTATCTCTTTTTCTTCTTCTTGCACCCCCAGAACACGAACATTGGTATTCTTGAAGTTGTCCCAGAGGCTCCTTACACTATCTTCATATTTTTTTATTCTTTTTTCTTTTTGCTCTTCTGGTTGAGTGTTTTTGCTTCCTCATATTCCAAATCATTGATTTGATTCTGAGAATCTTCTACTCTACTGTTGAATCCCTGTATATTATTCTTTATTTCAGTCAGTATGTGCTTAATTTCTGACTGGTCCGTTTCCATTTTTTTTTTCAAGGTTTCTAGAAGATTCTTGAGTAACCTTATAACCATGGTTTTGAACTCTATATCCAGTAGTTTACTTTACTCTTCCATTTCTTTCATTTGTGACATGTTTCTTTGTCTCTGAATTTTGGCTGCTTCCCTGAGTTTGTTTCTATGTATTGGGTACAGCTGCAAAGTCTCCTTGAGTTGATAGAGTGTCTTTGTGTGGTAGGTATCTTTTAGGGCCTAGTGGTTCAGCCTCCTCAGTCACTTGAGCTGGGAGCTCTAGGTGTGCCCCTTTGTGAACTGTGAGGACAATCTTGTTAGTTGAGCCTTGATTGCTGTTGGTGTCACTGGGAGGAATTGACCTCCAGGCCAATTGGCTGTGAGGACCAGCTATGACTACAGTGGGAGAACTGCTGTACAGGAAACACCCCTATGGAGCAGGACTTTCTTCAGTGGAGCTTTGGTGCTCACTGAGTCTCCCTCTTGAGTGTCACTTATGGATGTGAAGAGTTGTAATCTGGTATGGTCTGACACTGATCACTGGCTACACTGGCACTTGTGTCTCCAGGGAGGTGCAAAATCAGCCACTGCCTGGGACCACCCAGCAGGAGCTACAGAGAGATCTGCAGATTCTTCTTCTTTGTATTGGGTTTGGAAATGCCCAGGTGAAGCCCAGCTATGAAGCAAGACAGGATGCTGCTGGTGACAGATCTTGGACCTATTAATGATAGGTTTGGGACTCCATGACCCAGCTGCAGTTTGTTTGAGAGATTTTAGCCTGAGCAAGGAAAGGCCATTTATATGCAAAAGCCACTGCACACAGCTTATGTGGGGTTGTAAATTGGATGATGCAGGATCTTAGGGAATCACCAGGGTGGAGCAAACAGAAATGGCTGCCAGTCAGCCATACACCAGGAAGGTCCCAGGATAGGAACAATGATTGCTGTGAGTACTTCCATCTGAGAGAAAGCCACCTCCATGTTCCTGCCCTGATTTCATACAATCCAGTTCCTCCTCATATGTGTCTGTGTCCCCCAGAGCCTCACCCTGTTGCTAGAGCTCAGAGAAAGCAGAATCTTGTAAGTTCAGTTTATGGTGGTGGCCTTTTAAGAGGAACAGCTGGGTCTCCAGCAGCCTCTGTGCCACTGAGCCCCAATCTGTACTGGTTTTTATAGCCTCTAGTTTTTACTGTTCATAAGGACTTCTCTTCCTAGCTCTGGGTCTCTGGGATGGGGGTCTGGTGTGGAGCTTGGACCCCTTGCTCCTTTAAGCAGCCTCCACAGAGATGATCTCCCTCCTGATTAAAAAAGCAGCACATGTGGGTGCTGAAGCAGTCTGTTACGTGTCTCTGCACTTCCACACTTCCTATCAGTCTCAGTGCACTTTCTTCTTTACCTCTTTAGTTGCAGGACTTCCATTCAGCCAGCTTTACAGTGGTTCTGGATGATGATTCTTCTGTATTTTAGCTGTAATTTTGATGTGGTTGTGGAAGGCAATGAGTACAAGCGTTTATCTGCACCACCATCTTCAAATCTCTCATGAGATCTTTATATGTTCAGCATATAAATCCCTTATCAGATATGTGATTTAAATTTTTTTTCTATTATGTGGGTGTGGTTTTTACTTACTTAATATAGTTTGGAACAAAAGTTTTTTATTTTGATTTATCTATTTTTTCTTTTATTGGTTGTGGTTTTGTAGCATATGGGAAAGGCTTTGCCTAATCCACTTGTGAGCTTTCAATTTTTTTTTCTATTTTCTTACAAGAAGTTGCAGCTAGATACTAGCCCTCTTTAACCCTTCCTGACTCAATTTCCCGATGTTTTTTATTGAGTTTGTTGAGAGAGAATTGTCTGCTCTCAATAGTGTAAACTAAGAAAAGAAATACAAACCATCCTGCAGTTTGATATGAAGAGGTGTTGAGGTAGTGACAATGAATACACATTCTCATTTTCTATTCAGCACTCTTTTTCTTAAGTATGTTTTCATTGATTTCAGAGAGAGAAAGGGAGTGGGAGAGGGAGAGGGAGTGGGAGAGGGAGATAGAAACATCAATGAGAGAGAAACACCATCAATAAGCTGCCTCCTGTATGTCCCCTCCTGGGGATCAAGCCCACAACCCGGGCATGTGCCCTGACCCGGAATCAATCTGAGGACCTCTCGGCTCCTGGGTTGATGCTCAACCACTAAGCCATGCTGGCTGGGCTGCTGAGCAGAGCACTCTGTCATTGCACAGAGTTTTCATTTCTCATATAGAATAAGAAATGATAATAATTGAAAATAATAAAATTTAACATTAAGAGCCAGATAGTGTATCTGTCTTACTGCGCTTATACTCCTAGTCACTCCGTCAGGCAGCTATTATCATCCTCCCCTTCTCATAGGAGGACACCTTGAAAGGTGAGTAATTGGCACGGTCACCTGGCTGATGTAGACCTATGGATCCATGGGATTCATCTCGGCATCCTCTCATAAACTCTGTTCTGCTGCTTTTTTGGAACAAATAGGCCTTAATAACAAAATCCTTTACACTGCACATTCAGATGTGCCATGGAGCTTCTCAAAACCATATTTTCACATGTATTCATGGAGCTTCCCCTTCAGCTTAGTGTGTGTGTGTGTGTGTGTGTGTGTGTGTGTGTGTGTGTGTGTACGCGCGCGCGCTTTGCTATGTAAAGTTTACGGAGAACTAGAACTTTCTTTCTTTGAATTACTGCTCATGGAATCCAGTAATGAGTCATACCTCTTCCTTTTCCTCCTCCTTATAGAGACCATCTGCCCCGGGTGCCAGGACTTTCCTGGTTTATGCTGGGCCTGGCATGTATGGGTAGCTTTTTTTACTCTCAGAAGGGCCCTGGTTCAGATGATGGTCACATGGTTGCCTGAGAGGTTGTCATTGAAATGCCAAGGGGCCTATCGTGGCTGCCCACTAGGTGTCAGCAGTGTAACCCCCAGCGAGCACTCAAGGAAGTTCAATCAGGAGTAATTAGTGTGGATCCAGAGCTACCTGCAGCTGCGCCACTCAGCAGGGCGACAGAGAGAGCCAGGGGGAGAGAAGGGGCAGGTGCGAGGCAGCAGCCCTCGCTGGGAGCCGGGAGAGGAGGATCCCCCCTGGCAGGACTCCAGTGATGTCTGGAAGGAGCCCGAGGCATCCTTGTCAATTTTCATTCACTGGACCAAACCTGTGTGCCTTGAGAGACAGCTTTGCTCAAAGAGAGATTTTCCCATCCCAGAGGCGCTCCTCGCCAGCCAGGTAAAGGGCACACAGGTGCTCCCTGAGAAAGAGCTGCTGAATGACTGCCTGCGAGGCAGAAGCAGAACTGCCTGAACGGAATCTCATCGAGGCCATTTGAGGCCATCTGCACTCGGGACTCAGGCCTCACTCGGACCCTGGCTGAGCTGTGGAGTGTGCGTGTGTCCTTCTGACCAGCAGACCCCTGTGCTCAGGACCCTTGAAGCAGGGCCCAGCGCGAAGGGCAGGAGGAGGCCCAGCATGGATTTCCAGGCACCAGGGCTGCTTAGTTCTTGGCAGTGGCTGCTGTTGCTAGTGGCCCTCAAGGGTTCGGAAGCAACGTCTGATTTGAACAAACCCATGGATTCCATGGTCCAGCAGGAGCCTGGGGCTGGGTTTGCTGCTTCGGGCCCGGCGCTGGGCGAGAAGATCACTGTCTTTGCACTGGACTATGACTACGTGCAAGTCCCCTATGAAGTCACTCTCTGGATCCTTCTAGCTTCCCTCGCAAAAATAGGTGAGTCCCCCGACCCGGGCTGTGCACAGTTCCCACATGAGAGGCTGAGTGTGGCCATGCCTGGGATGGGCGCCGAGTGGGTGTGACTGTGGTGCTGTCATGTCAGCTCTGCCCCAATTCCAGGGAGAACACCAGCTCGGGCCTGTGTGTTGGAATGTAAATGCGTACCTTTGGCCCTGGGTTGTTCTGATTTCTCCTCATTTCGGTGTGACAACCATGTGACAGTAGTTGGTGTGCAGCAAATCTCAAGGTTCTGTGTTTCAAACATCACTGGAGAGTGAAGCACGCAGACCTCGGAACAATGGCCAGTGGGAATTCGCGAATCACATGAAGATTCTTCTGTAAAACATTCTCCCTCATTCTTGGCTGTGTAGCCAGGGGCTTCACCAATGGCTCCCGCTGTTAATTCTGTAACAGTGGGTGTGTTCCTCACAAATTGGCAGAGAGCAATTCCTAGGTGCCTTGGTGACAGGACATGGGGACACAGGAGATTATATCTATCGGCAGAATATAGATTTACACATGAGCCAAATGCAGCCAGTGGGGCACCCATGCTTGTGAAATAAAGTGAATTCAAGTTGATGGATTAAATGCTAATCAAGGGTCTTTGTGCCAAACCCAGTGTAATGGTTTATACTCTGTGACCATTTCATTCCAAATGCCACCCCCTTTCTCCTTCAAACCAGCTACTGAGAGCCAAAGCCAGGTGGCTCAGTTAGTTGAAGCATCATCCCAGCACCAAAAGGTTGTGGGTTCGATTCTGGTCAGGGCACACACCTACGCTGAAGGTTCTAGCTCCAATCAAGGCGAGTATGGGAGGCAACTGATCACTGTTTCTCTCTCACATCTCTCTCTGTGTCTCTCTCTGTCTTACTTCCTCTCTCTCTCAAATCCTCAGGTGAGGTTTAAAAATTTTTTAAATAAAACCAGCTTACTTGACAGTGGAAAACTGGTACAATTATTTCAATTACTGTGTATAACATATCCTTTCCACGGTTATGAAATTTGTTGTTTGAATAGATAAACTGCTTTATTAGAAACTATGCTGCCCATTTATATTAGCCGCTAGGCTGGGTGGGAAATGGGGTTGAGCCATGAGGTCTGCCAGCTGATTCCTTGGCATCAGGACTGTGGAATCTGTCTCTTCACCTGCCCCCCCCCCCGCCCCGGGGGATGTTGGGGGAACGGTGTATTAGTCAGATGCTCCTTCATAACTGTCATTCATTCTGAGCTAGAGAGGTGCGGAGATTAAGTGGAATTGTTACCTTGAAGAACTCTTGTGTGATTAGTCAGATGGTTAAGGTATGCAAAGGGTCTCACACCATCTCTAAGAAGTGCTCATGTAAGAATCGCTTTCTCGGGGGGCAATAGGCTCAGCGTAGAGCTGTGGGCCCAGCACCTCTCAGGCAGCCACATGGACTGAGAATGTTCAGAGTGGTCTTAGTGGGTTTTAAATGTTCCTTTGCACACACGGGAGGATGCGGAGGCTGTTCAGGGTCAGGAACTAGTTCTACCCGGGACTGGCTAGTAACTGTGTCTTTCTACGTAGCAGCTTGTTCATCTGTGAAACTATTTTTAAAACCTTTTTGGTGCAAACAAGGATTTTCTAATACAAAGAGGCTTATGCCCTATGTCAGTAAACATCGCAATGCAGGAGGATGTCCTTTACCCAGGTTTGATGTTAGCATAAAGCACAGCTTGCTCTTCACAGGCAGCATATGTGCCCGACTCACTGTCTAGAAGTGTAGAGTGTTGTGGTGGTTTAAATGTTCTTGATTATCAATCGTACTTTAGAAAAAGAAAATAGCTTAAGTAGGTTTTTCAGGGGGATCATGCATTCAAATACAATTTCATATTTGCTAGTCTTCCATAATTCAGATTATTTTTACATTGTACATGAAAAGAAGGCATGTTTATTAAATACATACTAGGTGCCAATTACTCGGCTTGTAGATTTATATATGGTGGTTCATTCACTGGGGGGTGGGGGGAAGGAAGGGGGAGGGAGACATAAAACTTTAAGACAAGAAACCAATACAGACCTTTTTTAGATTCTACATTATGAAATTTGAGTTACGATACAATTAATAATCATTATCATTATTCATTATTTCATTTGCCATTCTAGCAGGCCACACTCACTGAGCGCGAGGCAGTGTGTGGAAACAACTGTGGTCCCTCCCTCAGGGACTTCGCTTCATGGGGAAGACAGGTGGACCCAGCGCTGCCTGGCAGGCCTCTGACAGAAACATCACGACTCTCCCCAGTCCTTCTGACTTCATTATTTATTTATTTAAACATGTTTTCATGGATTTTAGAGACATGAAGGGAGAAAAACAGAGAGAAACATCAATGAGAGAGAGAAACATTGATTGGCTGCCTCCTGCATACGCACTACTGGGCATGGAGACTGCAACCCAGGCATGTGCCATGACAGGGAATCAAACTGGCAACCTCCTGGTGCCCCCCAAAGGATACCCAGCCAACTGGGCCACACCAGCCTGGGCTCCCCAATCCTTTTTAAAACACCAACTATGCAAGTTGCAAAGAATGATATTATAGAACAAAAGTAATACAAAGCCACCTCAGACCATTGTTTATCTTTTTTTTCAATTCCATTTCTTGTGTGTAGAAGGATGTCCTGAATCATTGGGCAGAATGGAATGGGGGACTCTCTTTGACTTGTAGGTAGGACATTGTTACTTAAGTTTCAGTCACTGAAACTAACAATCTTCAAGTGACTGACTCTATTGTTGTCATGAAAGGGAGAAAGCTCCGGAGTGTTGGGCAGGCAGCACTGCCTTCCAGAGCCCTGCACACAGGTGCCTCCCCCAGGGCTGGGCAGGTGCACATGCTGAAGGTAGAGCATGCTGCACTCACCTCAGGATGCTGGAGTCCAGAAAGCAGGGCCAACCTGGGAGGCAGAGGCCCGATAACACTGCATATGGGCCCACCCACCTCTTTCACATTTAAAAAGTCCAATGTGGTTGAAATAAGCACTACAAGAAGGGGAGGAGGAGGGAACAGGAGGAGAAAGTTCTCTTCAGAAACAGAGAGAGCAGGATTTTAGAAGGAGGCCTCAGTGGACTAAGTGCATGGTCTGGGATAATGTCTCTTGGCGCTAATAATGTGCCATTGTATTAACCAGCCCGCTGTAGTGAATGGAGAAGTTCAAAGTCATGGTCAGGGAAGCACACGTGCTCCCTGGATGGCTGACCCTAAAAAGTTCCGAAGGAGACATTCAATGGCTCACCATGGTCTATGGGGGAAAAGCTGCACTCCTTAACCTTGAATTCAAGGACCTCATCATTTGGCTCAAAATCACCAGAGCACCTTTTTTCAATGCTCTTCCCAATTCCAGATTCACCCCAGCCAGGTGGGCGCCCTCAGTGAATCAAGCGTATCTGGCTGGGCCATTCCTGTCTCTATTTTCTCTTGGCATCTCCCAGCCTGAAATGCCTTCCATTTCGTCTATGTAAGTCATAAGCATTCTCCAACAGCCTGTTCAGCTTCTACTTACCGTGTAAAATCTTCTCTCATGAACATGCTGCCTGCTCACCCACTCCCTTATACACGAATTCTCCCAGCAGGCCGTGGGCCACTGTGCAGTAGACCTCTGGGTGGGCGCGTTAGCAGATATAAAGATGTCTACCATTCTGCCTGAGACTGAGAAGTTTAGAGTTTAGTAGGTGAGATGAGCATGCACACAAAAACAGTAGAAAGTGATCATTGTTGTCAGGCCCGTACAAACGAAATTTTATAATAATTCGGGGGAAGACATATTATTTCTTTTTGGAAGAGAGCAGGAAAAGCTTAACCTCAAAGATTGAGCAGGACTAGAAAATTTGAATGAAGGGCAATCCAGGCAGCAACAACAAGAGAGGAAGATGAGAGGGGTCCAGGGTGCGAAGGTGTGTGACAGGCTGTGGGACGTTGATTTGAAGAGAAGCCCCAGGGGACGTGCTGCGCTCTGGCTGCCCGTCCCGTCTGCTGGCACTCAGGGTGCATTTAGCTGTGTACTTACACATGTGTTGCTTTTTTCTTCTTATTTGTTAATGTCTTATTTCTAAAATGTTGTCAGCAGCTTCAATTGTAGAAAACACATTTGGTCCCCCGATCCCAGTCCTTCCCGTGGGTGGTTAGCAGGGCTGCTTAACCAAACCATCCATTTCAATCCGTAAGATGTGTGTGTGCCTTCACAGTCCCCGGTGGGGAGTGGGGCCATCAGATACACGTGGTGGAGGGAAGTCCTGTGGCAGAGGAGGGGTGAGCTGGGGGATGAGGGTGATAAAGGTCAGGAGGATGAGGCAGTAATTAGAGAAGAAGGGGCAGTCCTGAGCAAAGGCGGTGGCTGTGGGATTGGAGAGAGGGGGATGGGCGGCAGGGGCAGCTAGAGAGATGATACTGATGAAATGGGCAGCTGATTAAATAAAGGGTGAAAGTAACGAGGGGTCATGAGAATGTGACTTGATTTCCCTAAAGTGACTGACGGAATGGCAATGCCATGGATTAAATAAGGGGGAAATAAAGGACTTTTAAGTTTTGTTTCTTTGTTTGGTGGACAGGGAAGTGAGATGAGGTCACTTTGTAACAAGCTGAGGTTCAGGCAGCAGAAAAGATTCTGCATGAGCCTCAATGTGGTCAGTCCTATAAAATGGGGGAGCAGGAAGGAGGAAGGGGGACTGCTGCCTAGAACACTGATTTCACAGCCCGTGCTGGGCTGGCACGTGAAGCACATGGTCCTGTGTCAGCCCCACTGCGCCCAGGGCCTACTGCACAGAGAGCTCGCCAGCTGGTCCCGAGCCCTCTGTGTGGCTTAGAGGCCTCGCACGCATCTATGCAGCAAACAGCTCACTGTGGCCTCTGCTCCTCCCAGGCTTCCACCTGCACCGCCGGCTGCCAGGCCTCATGCCGGAGAGCTGCCTGCTCATCATTGTGGGGGCCCTGGTGGGGGCCATCATTTTTGGCACCGACCACAAATCGCCGCCGGTCATGGACTCCAACATCTACTTCCTGTACCTCCTTCCCCCCATCGTCCTGGAGAGCGGCTACTTCATGCCCACCCGGCCCTTCTTCGAGAACATCGGCTCCATCCTGTGGTGGGCAGGCCTGGGGGCCCTGGTCAACGCCATGGGCATTGGCCTCTCCCTCTACCTCATCTGCCAGATCAAGGCCTTTGGCCTCAGCGACATCAACCTGCTTCAGAACCTGCTGTTTGGCAGCCTGATCTCGGCTGTGGACCCGGTGGCCGTGCTGGCTGTGTTCGAGGAGGCGCGCGTGAACGAGCCGCTGTACATGATGATCTTCGGGGAGGCCCTTCTCAACGACGGCATCAGTGTGGTGAGCTGGCCGGGGCACATCCCCGGGACCGGGGTTCTGGGGGGCAGGCGGCAGGAGCCTGTGTCCAGGGCTAATGGAGAGGGCTGAGCAGGCCTGAGCCAGGGCAGGACAGAGATTGGCTTTGGTCAATCAGGTGGCCCAAGTTTAGGTGACATTCCTTAGGATAATTGCTCACTAGCACTGCTTGCCATTCAATCCCCAACTAGCTTCTTTTTTATTTTTTTTAAATTTCTGTAAAATTTTTAAATTTTATTTTATTTTCTAAAAATTTGTTTAATTTTGTTTTATTGCTTAAAGTATTACAAAGAGTGTTAAATAAGTCTCCATTTTTTCCCCTTGACCTTCCCCCTCCTCCCCTACCCCCAGTGTCTTGTGTCCATCGATTATGCTTATATGCATGCATACAAGTCCTTCAGTTGATCTCTTAACTCCCCTCAACACTCCCCAGCCTTCCAGCTGTAGTTTGACAGTCTGTTCAATGCTGTTCTGCCTCTGTATCTGTTTATGTTCATCAATTTATAATGGTCTTTATTATCCATAAATAAGTGAAATTTTTCTTCCATTGACTGGCTTATTTCACTTAGCATAATGCTCTCCAGTTCCATCCACGCTGATATATTTTTGATTTCAGAGAGGAAGGAAAAGGGAGAGATAGAAACATCAATGGTGAAAGAGAATCATTGATCGGCTGCCTCCTGCATGCCCCTCACTAGAGATCCAGCCTGCAGCCCAGGCTTGTGCCCTTGACCAGAAATCAACCCATGACCTCCTGGTTCATGCAGGTTGGGCCCAACTAGCTTTTGTAAGGAGAGGAAAAGGAGAGAGACAAATCATTCTGCAGTTAAACTCAGTGGATCACTTTGCAAACAGAAACCTTCTACGGGCTCTTCTGGGACTGCTCATCGCGGGCTCTCTGCAGACTCTGTGTGCTGAGGGCCTTGTCATGCTGCATGAGATGGGATGGTGATGAGAGAGGTGACAGAGGGCTGTGAATACGTGTTCCTTACGTGCCAGTCTGAATGGTACGACACTTGGGGTGTGAAAGCAGGGCTTTGCTGAGGAGCCCTTGGAGAGGAGCCGGGAAGGACTGAAGGCTAGCTCATCCATTGAGGCCCAGAGGTGCCCGTGGCTGTGGGTGCTAGAATATTCTGGACTAGGCCTCCCACTGCTCAGTCTCGTTACATTACTGCAAACTTTCACCAGTTTCAGTCTGAGATTTTTGTGTATACTTTGATATACTTTTCTTATTTTAAAATTTATAGCACATCCCATAAGTAAAACTAGGATGCATTTGCATTGTGAAGTCAAACCATACAAATTATTCAACAAAAGGCACCAAGCCTCCACTGCCCTCTTCTCGCCCTTAATGAGACAACCCAATGCACAGGTAGATACATGTTACCTTACATGCGTTGAGTAAGATTATGTTATATTTTTGCTTTTGCAGGTTCTAGGAAGTGACATTTCTAGGTTAAAAAGTAGGTACATTAAAAATTTTTAAAGATGTTGCTGTTTTAATCACCACTTCTTTATCTGATTGATGAGGGAGGGACCCTCCTCCTGTCAGGGAGTGGCAGGTAATCCTGGCTAGATGAGCTCAATAAAGCCCGGGGAGGAGGGTGAGCACACACGCAGGGCCACAGGCACACATGTAGGGCTGTGGGGCACACATGCAAGGGCATGGGCACACACGCAGGGCCACGGGCACACACACATAGTCACAGGCACACATGCAGGGTCATGGGGCACACACGCATGATCACAGGCACACACGCAGGACCACCGGGCACACCCACAGGGCCACGGGCACATATACAGGGTAATGGGGCACACACATAGGGCCACGGGCACACACGCAGGGCCATGGGCACACACACAGAGCCATGGGCACACACGCAGGGCCATGGGGCACACACACAGGACCACAGGGCACACAAGCAGGGCCATGGGGCACACACACAGGGCCATGGACACACACGCAGGGCCATGGGGCACACACGCAGAGCTACAGGCACACACATGGGGCCACGGGCACACACACGGGGCCACGGGCACATAGGCAGGACCACAGTGGGGCGTGAGAGGCAAGCTGAGTAGTGCTGAGAGGAGGGAGCCTCCTGGCTCCCATGGATGATGAGGTTGGTTGTTTGAAGAAGTCCACCAGCTGGCGGGGGCTGGAATCCACTACTCAGGGAGACATGGGAGCTGTGCCTGGTCCCCTTGATAGGAAGGTTATTGCTGGTGAACCTCAGCCACAGGGTCAGAGCAGGGAGGGCCTGTGGTTGCCCACTTGAGGCCCTCCCTGTTTCAGCATCTGTCAAGGCAGAATGGAATGTTAGCTCTTACCCCACGGCTGCAAATGTTTCTCAGGAAGTCTCTGTGGGCTTACATTCTTGCAGACAGTGCACTGAGCATGTCTCCTGTTGTGGCATCAACAAGGGCATGTTTTCTTCATGCTTCCCAGCCTATGAGCAGAGGTGCCCCTGCCGTCATGCACCTGCGGGGCATGGCAGCACCTTTCCAGTGGCTGTAGGTCATTAATGTTTCTCATGCTGCAAATTGGAAGCTTTATTGTTTGGGTGTTTCCAGATTTAAAACAATACAGGACACCAATTAAATTTTAATTTCATAGAAACTACAGATAATTTTTATAAGTATGTCACAAATATTGAGTGCTGTTGATTTTTCTTGAGGACCGTGTATTGGTTTTATATTCAAGTAGAGGCCCGGTGCTAAAATTCGTACATGGGGGGAGGTCCCCTCAGCCCAGCCTGACCCCTCTCCAATCTGGGACCGCTCAGGGGATGTCTGACTGCTGAGAGTCGGACATCCCCCTCACAATCCAGGACCACTGGCATCTCACAATTCAGGACTGCTGGCTTCTAACTGCTCACCTGCCTGCCTGCCTGGTCACCCCTAACTCCCCCCTGCCACCCCGCCGGCCTGGTTGCCCCATGCAGCCTGTTGTTCCGTCGTTTGGTTGTCCCTCGCTAACCCCCCTGCCGGCCTTGTTCGGCCTACTTAGCCTGTTCGGTCATCCATTCAGTTGTTTCGGATGTGATGGCTTCTATTTATATATGTAGATTGATTTGTAAGAACTCATTGAATTATTTACATTTTAAACTCCTCAATATTGCATAAAAATCAAGCATTTTCTCCCATTCTGTTATTTTTTTAAATTATGGTATCTATTATGCTATACAAGGTTTAAATCTTTACAAGGTCAAATCTAACTAAAACATTCCTTCATTGCCTCAGGGTTCCACCTTGCTTAGCGTTGTGCCTAGCCAAAAGACAGGCAGCCATCATGTTTTCTGTTTTTCGCTTTACACTTACTTATTCTCTCATCCCCCACATGGCATTTTATCAAGACAACTTGCTTAAAAGTAGAAAGTGCGGAGGGAACTAAAGCTCCTGAAAAGTAGCCCAAGCTTTGCGGGTGGATTCCGCCCATGAAGTGGGAAGTGAATTTATTTATTCATAAGAACGACCTTTAGCCGATGCCCAGAGTACCAGAGTCGCCAGCCTGCACCCACTTTCCCGCGGGGAAGGTCCCTGAGAGCCCAGGGGTCAGGAAGTTGCCAGGGAGCCGGGCTCCAGGTGTCCGCAGAGGTGCCCTTTGCACGTGCAGCCGGGGTCTTGGCAGGACTCCTCGGAGGCCCCCCCACCCGGACCTGGGCCCAGGCTCTCAGGAAGGGAACTTGGGGTCTGTGTGTGCAGCAGGCCCTGGGGGCTGGCTCCCCTGAAGGGCCGCTGCTCTGCCTGAGTGAGGCCTGTGTGGAGGAGAAGCACCTCGGAGGAGGACGCTGCATCTCTGAGCCCCGTCCCGCACCTTCTCCCTCAGCTATTTTCACGCTCCCCATCTTGTTACAAAGGAGCAAGGGTCCTTCCTGGGTCTGTCCTGCGAGGCTGGAGAGTGCATTTCATAGCGAGTCTCCCGGACGCCATCTGTCACTGACATCTAAACTCTTCAGGAGCCTCGTTCCCTGGAACCCCTCCACGGCCCACCCCCCAAGTGACAGCCTCCGGCCACACTGGGCCGCCACCGAGTAACTTTTCGTCTCAGCCTTCACTCATAAGGGGGGTCCCTGCACCCCAGCGGACTGGGAGCCTGCACACTGGTGCTGAGAAGGAGCCTCTGTCACCACAGGGGAACCCTTGCCTCCGCGGCCGCCGCCCTGGGCGCCAGCCTCCCTTGGGATCCACACAGACAGCCAGTCACAGCTGGACTCCCGTTGCCGTCTGACTTTCCAAAGTTTAATTGCTTCCACTTGGATATTTTTTTTATGTAAAGTGCCCATGGCATCTGCCGAGGCCACTGCCCTGACCTCTAGCGTCTCAGGGATTGCCCACATGCCACCGGGTCACCCTCGGTCGCCCACAGCACAGGGAGGTGCAGCATGCACTGGGCCCTGCGTGCCTGTGGGACAAGCACCAGGGCAGATTAGAAGGCAGCGTGGACGCAGCCTGTAGTAATGAGCCCAGCTGCCTGGTGAGCGAAGGCCGGCCTCGCCCTTCCATGGGAGGGCACCTTCCCGGGCCGCGGTCAAACACACCCTTTCTGCAGTCCAAGTCACCCAGGGGTGGCCTGGATGGTGGGTGACAGGCAGCCCTCTCAGATGTGTGTACGCTAAGAGCTGCCTTCTCACCACCAGAAGGAGCTCCTGCAGAACTGCCCTCATCTGGACAAATGGGCCCTCGGGGCCTCTTGTCCCACTGGTTTCTCCCTCTTGCTTCGTGTTTTGTTATGACTCTTATCATCAGAACTTACTCTTAATGGTGGGCAAAGGGCGCGGAGACAAACCAGTTGCTTACAACAGCCAGTGTCTCCAGGTGACTCTCATGGCCAGGAGCACCGCGGACGGGAGGTGCCCGTGCGCTCCTGGCCTGTCGGGTCACCTGTACAGGGGTCATTTTATTGAATCTTTACACGGATGGAGACAATACAGCAAAGTAAGGTGCGATAAACCGAATGAGGACAAACTTCCAGCCAGTGACAGACAACACGGTGCTCTGGGCCGCCTGGCCCCAGCCTCTTCCTTTTGTCCCTGCCTTTTGACTTTCCACTCCCAGACCTGGCAAAGGGGGTGGCAGAGCAGCCAGTGGTGGGGACAGGGAGGCTGGACTCACTTGGTGCCGCAGCGCCCTGTCCGCGTCAAGCTGCCCAGCGTGGCCGCATCCGGTGTGTTGGCCCCGGAAAGACTCTGAGGGTCTCTGTGCCTTGTTCCTGTGAAATTGAAATGCTGATCTAATCCAGCTCAGAGCCCCTGGGGAGCCCCATTGAGCTCTTCGCACAGGGAGGGGCGCCCAGCAGCATGACGGCTCTGGGCCAGCTCGTGGCAGCTGGCGTCCTCTTCACAGCCCTGCTGTTCACTAGGGACCACGTCACTCACGGGCACAGGCTGCGCTCAGGCTCCTTCTTGGTTTTCCTGATCAGTTTGCTGAATAAGCCACAAAGTTTCCATAAGCCTCCCCTTCTGCCGCCCCTGCCCGCAGTCCATCCTCTAGGAATGGGGTGAGAGAGAGTCTGGAGGAGTGCAAACTGCCCGTGCTGAAGAGCAGAGGCTCGGGTGGAGAAGTTACTTATGTATCGCACGTGGCTTACTCTCTGCGGCTCCGTGTCCAAGCCACACACTGGAGAGCTGTGCTCCGCGCCTTCCCAGCCAGCAGTGAGAGGAAGTCTCCTAGCAGAGCCTTAAACTTTGGTTTTGTGTTTTTTCTCTTTTTTGTTGTTGTTTGTTTTTTCTTTTTGTGAATCCAAACCCCAGGATACTTTTCCACTGATTTTTAGAGAAAGTGGAAAGGAGAGGAAGAGACAGCGGGAAACATCAATATAGAGAGACAAATGGATTGGTTGCCTCCACATGTGCCCTGACCAGGGCCGGGGTTCAAGCCACAACCGGTACGTTCTCTTGATCAGAATCGAACCCGGGACCCTTCAGTCCACAGGCTGACACTCTATCCATTAAGCAACACCAGCCAGCATGGGCCTCCGCCTTCCGTCTGACTTGCCCTCTAGGATGCATTCTTATTGCTGGCCCTGGACCCTGACTCCCACCCCTTATACTAAAGTTTCTTTACTCTCTTCTCTGCTCACCTTCCCACCCCTTTATCAGCCTGCTCGCTACCTGGCTATCTGTTGAGCCTGGGGCTTCTCTCTCAGCAGCTGCCACCATTGCCAAGGGCCCGTGTGTAGCACTGAGCACCGCTGAGGAGTCGCTGGTGGCAGTGACAGCTGTGACGAGACAGAGCAGCACACAGCAGAGGCCCCGCAGAGGCTGCTGGCCTGGGCTGGCCTGGGCTGGCCTGGGCTGGCCTGGGCTGGCCTCCGGCTCTGGGTTCACCCGGCCACAGCCTCCTTTCTCAGCCTCGAGAGTGACACTCTGCTTGAAAGTGGATTTGTCAGAGGAGCTGTGAGCTGGCCTGTTTCCTCCTGAGTCAAGTGTCTCCACTGAACTTCAAATTGCACCAAGCCTACACGCCGGGATGGGGTGGGAGTGGGGCAGGTGTGGTGGGAGTGGGGCAGATGGGATGTCTATGGGACAGGTGGGGTGGCAGTGGGGCAGGTGTAGGGGTACAGTATCCTCCCTTCCCACCCTGGTGGGGCTCTGTCCACCTTGGCACTGCCCAGGGCACTGGGCATGTGAAGACCAACCATGCTGGCTAGGCACACAGGCAATTGCTGGTGACAAGGGCTAGGCCAGGGCCCCGGGAGCTGTGAGGACAGGAGGACAGTGGGCACAGCTTGCCAAGAAAGCTGCCTGTGCCCGGGAAACATGAAAGGTCACTTGGGGTGACCTTCCCTTCAGGATTCTCTGCTCACCTTCTCCTGCTTCCCAGGTGGTGGCCGCCCCCAGGGCAGGGAGGCGAACCAGAATGGGAGGCTCAGCCTCAGTGCCTCCAGGGCCGAGACCTGCAGCTATGGCTTTCAGGGTCACTTCCCTCATCTGCGTCCCGGTCCCCTTCTCGGGGTGGGGCTGTAGTTGTGCGAGGGTGGAAGTGAGTCTTTACCCCCTGACGCACTTAGCACTTGGCGTGTGAGCATGTGGCCTGCGGGGCTCCGCGGCCTCCACCTTTCGGTGACAAGCGCTGTGCACGCACCTGGACACACTCTCCAGGGCGCAGGCAGCTTCTCCTGTGCTCCTGTCATCTTATTGCCTCCTGCCTGACCCAGGCTCCCAGGGTCGGAGGTGAGATGCTCCAGCCATTTTTGTGATGGACACGTTCTTTGTGATGGACACGTTCTTCCAGCAGGACTGTGAGGAACGCGGTGTCTAGGGGGTGGCTTGAGCCCCCAGCTGTGTGACCTGGAGCAAGCGGCTCCATCCTTTTGTGCCTCGGTTTCTCGTGTGTAAAGTGGGGACGGCTCATCTCACCTCGGAGGGCCGTTTGGAGGAGGATGTGCACTAAGACTCAGAAAGCGTAGCGCGTGGCTGCCCTCCCCGCCCCGGAGAGGAAGGGCCACAGGATACGGCTCTGTCTGGTGTCCGCCTGCAAAGAAACGGGGGCAGAGCCTAAAGCTCAGTCAAGGGTGGTGCCGCCTCCAGCTGTTCGCTGTGTCTGCGGCAGGCCCCACAGGTGCAGCTGAGCCGTGCAGCTTCTCCACTGGCTGCTTCTGACCCACTGTGGGGGGACAGCAGGTGTCTGCCCCACCCAAGCCAGCACCCAGACATTTTCCTTCGCACCTGCACCAGCCAGAGCTTTCAGGGCTTTGCCTGGTGTGCTTCTCCCTGGCCACACCTGCCATTGACAGTGAGCTATGGTGCTGGCTGTTTAGGTCTGTGTTGGGGAGGGGCCATGTTGTGAGTTTATGGGTCTAAGTTTGTGTGTATGTGAGTGAGTGTGTGTGTGTGTGTGTGTGTGTGTACACCTGATACACACACACAAATAGGTTGGAATGCTGTGGATTGGGGGTGGGGGAGCGGTGGGAAGAGCTGGGAGAAGCGAGGGCAGAGAACAGCCAGTGTTGGTAGGTCCCACAAACAAAGATGTTGGCGGCAGTGAGCCCCACCTGCCTGGGGGAGCAGACCTGACTGCCCACCTGCCCAGCTGGGAAGGTGGTGACACCTGTCCCCACACACCTGGGTCTCCACTGCAGACCCCTTAACCAGCAGCCTGCACACGGCTCCAAGCGCGTGTTAATCACCCAGAGCCCTGCGGAGGCCACTGGGGCCAGCCATGACGTCACTGGGATCCTCACAATGGATTCATAAGCACTTGTTTGGGCCATGCTTTTCTGGTGGAGGAAACAGGCGATTGGGATGTGAACGACACAAGCCAGCTTCCCCCAGCCTTGCTGCGAGCTCTCGGGGCGCTGAGAACTGACCCAGCCGCCTGTGCAAGAAGGGAGAGCCTTGCGGTCACAGAGGCCCCTCTCCAGGAAGCCGGGCCTCACAGCCCTGGAGATGTGTTTGGAAAACCACACTCAGGGAGAAAAGCCAACTCTCTTCCACCTTTAGGGCATCATCAAAGTGAGAACAAAGCAGGTGGAAGCTGCTGCACTGCCCCAGCCCAGCAGGGCCTGAGCATGTCCTGCCTCTGAGGAGCCACACCTCAGAACGTCTCGCTTTTCTCTTTTCATCTATAAATTCTTCCCCCTTGCCATCACCAGAGAATCTATTCTTCTGTGTTTTCTTATAGTCCTTTCAAGCCATAGAGAGAGCCTGGGAGATTACGTAATCCACTCGTAGAAATCATTGCTGTGCAGGAAAGCCCGCAAACGCAGGCAAGCGCTTCCGCACTCAGTGGTTGTCAGCAGCTCGCCCTCCCCACAGCCATGTGCTCACCTTCTCAGGGTGTGGTGGGTCCTGCTATGGAAAATATATGCTCAGGATTATGTGGAAAGCCCCATAATCTGGCTGTTCGGGGAGAGCTACTTGACAGATAGCTTTTCTGTAGCTTCCTGTGAGGACGCAATGAACAGTACCCAGCAGAACCTGCTTTCCCACCTGCTCTGTACCATCACAGCCAGGTCATGGGTCAGAGGCAGAGCCATCGTTCTGGCCCAGGCTGTGGTTGTCTGGGTCACTCCTGACCACCCAGGACCAGCAATGGGTCATCAGTGAGTTTTAAACTAACAGCATGGGAGGAAACAGACCATGAAATCCAATTCTTTCAGATTGGAAATAAAGTTCAGTCCAGTTTGATTGAGCTTGAGCCCAAAGTTTTTATTTATTCACTAGAGGCCCAGTGCACCAAATTTGAACACGGGTAGGGTCCTTAGGCCTGGCTGGTGATCAGGGCTGATCAGGGCCTTCCAGCTGCCTGCCGGGGCCTTCCTTCATTCCACACACCACCCCTCCCCCCCGATGGTCAGCGCACATCATAGTGAGCAGTCAAACTCCTGGTCAGTCAAACTCCCAAGGGGGCAATTTGCATATTAGCCTTTTGTATATAGGATTCTTCATTTATTCATTCACAAAAAATATTACTGAGTGACTACTTTCTATCAGAAAGTGCTCGTTCCATGGTGCCAGAGTGACCATCTCAGAGCAGCAAGTCACCAAGCTGGTCTTCAATGAACGAGACTATTGGTCACAATGATCTATGCTTTTATAGTGGGGGAAAAAAGTGTTGATGTTAAATATCCTCCGCTGTTCACAGGTGTCCTGACACCAATTGCAAAGCTAGACCTATGGGCATTGCTCCAGATTGGTATGGGGGGTACGGGAGGGGAAAGACTCTGAGTGCAAGGCGAGGCCAGTACCTTGGGGACATCATGGATGAGGAACAAGTGTTGGTGGTGGGTAGGCAATTATTGTTAGGTTAGTTCTGAGCTGCTAATTTGAGACCTGCAGGCCATTGAAAATAACTCAGTATTTTTAGGAGGTTAGAGCCTGGGGGAAGATAGAATGGAGTTGTTTATTTGGTGGACACTGACAAGTAGGTGGTAATTACAGCTGTGAAGTGGGCAGTCCTCTACCACCTATTCTTCAGGCTGAGAAGAATTTTCCAACTTTTTGAACTGAAAATTAGTTTGTTTGTTTTTAATCCCCATCCAGGACATTTTTTTATTGATTTTAGAGAGATAGGAAGGGGGAGGAAAGAGAGATCAATGTGAGAGAGAGACATAAATAGGTTGCCTCCCACAAGCACCCCAACCAGGGCTTGAGCCTGCAGCCTAGGTATATGCTCTGACCAGGAATTAAACCCACAACCTTTTTGCTGTTTGGGCTGATGCTCCTACCAACTGAGCCCCAAGGCCAGGGCTGAAAATGAGTGCTTAACAGAACATTTTTATCTTTCCCTAAGTCAATAAAATCTGACCACTGACACATTTCTCATATTTGTTAAATTTTCTACCATCGTTCAGTGCATATTCCTGGCTCTGTTCCCTGAAGTTCTAATCAATAAATAGTCAGGGATATGAGCCTAGAGAGGATCAGTAAATCCCATGAGAAATCCATCTTCTGTCCTGGTCGCAGGTTTTCCACTTTATTCCTTTACTGAAAATCGTGCATTGCGGGGAAGGGTCCCTCAACCTGGCCTGTGCCCTCTCACAGTCCAGGAGCCCCACGATAGATCGCCCTCGCCGAGGGAGGCCCCACCCCCACGCTGAGCCTGCCAGTCTGTGGCCTGGGCCTCCCTCTGCAGGGCGATCATGGGGCAATGGCCAGGCCCCCAACCAATTGCATCGCACCCGCCTTGGCTGGCCTAGTGCTAGTGGTGTCATACCATGGTCATCCCGAAAGTTATTCGGATGGTCGTTCTGCTGTTCAGTCATTCAGTCAATTTGTATATTATGCTTTTATTATTGTAGATTATTAGAGACTAGAGGCCTGGTGCACAAAAATTTGTGCACTTGCAGGGGACAGAGGGAGTCCCTCAGCCTGGCCTGTGCCCTCTCACGGTCTGGGACCCCTCGAGGAATGTCTACCTGCTGGCTCAGGCTTGCTCCCTGGGCAATCGGGCCTAAGCTGGCAGTCAGACATCCCTCTGGCAGCCCGGGAGCCCTCAGGGGATGTCCACTTGCCAGCAGGGAACAGGCCTAAGCTGCAGTCAGACATCCTTAGTGCTGCTGAGGAGGTGGGAGAGGCTCCCGCCACCACCGCTGTGCTGGCAGCTGTCATCCTGGCTTGTGGCTGAGCGGAGCTCCCCCTGTGGGAGTGCACTGACCACCAGGGGGCAGCTCCTTCATTAAGTGTCTGCCCCCTGGTGGTCAGTGTGTACTGTAGTGACCAGGCATTCACAGTTATTCTTCTGTTAGGGTCAATTTGCATATTACCCTCTTATTATATAGGATAGAGTCCTGGTGCATGGTGGGGGTCAGCTGGTTTGCCCTGAAGGGTGTCCCAGATCAGGGTGGGGGTCCTACTGGGGTGCTTGGCCAGCCTGGGTGAGTGGCTGAGGGCTCTTTGCAGGCTGGCCACAGCCCCTTCAGGGTGCATGGTCCTGCTGGGGTGCCTGGCCATTCTGGGTAAGGGGCTGATGGCTGTTTGCAGGCTGGCCACAGCCCCCAGTGACCCAAGCTCCCAGCAAGGCTGCCTGGAAGCAGGTATCTGAGATTTATTTATCTTCTATAATTGAAACTTTGTTGCCTTGAGCAGAGGCCACAGCCAGCAAGGGCAAGCAGGAAGCTTGGCTTCCTCCATCGCCAGGGCAACCAAGCCTCCTTGCTTGCTCTAGCTTGATGGCTGCCAGCCTCCATCTTGGTTGGGTTAATTTGCACATATATGCTCTGATTGGCTTGTGGGCGTGACTTGGGGTGTAGCAGAGGTGTGGTCAATTTGTATGTTTCTCTTTTATTAGATTAGATGAGTAAGAGAACAGCTCCCTCCCTCCATCTTTTCATCATTTTGCATCTCTGCTGGGTAGTTGCTGGTTTCCTATGTGATTTTCTTTAATGGTCAGGGCAAGCAGTTGTCAAGGAACTGCTCTATTACTGGGTTAATGTGCCAATGCCCCTTCATAGGACATAGAAAACTAACTGGATTCATTATTTCATTTCCAGTGTAAGTGTGATGAATTCCATTCTTTATGATATTCTCTGTATCCTTACAGTAGCTGCCATGCAGCAATGATCATTTTCACTCTGTTGTGATTCTGAACTTCCAATGCTTTTACATGTATGCAGAGTTGGTAATTAGCTAGGCTTTTGGAGGGAACTGAGTTTATGGCAAGCTCAAGCAATGAGGGTTAATCAAGATACACAGGCAAGACATAGATCCATTGTTAGTCCCTAGGGCTGCCATACAAACACCACAGACTGGGTAGCTTTGTCATTGTTGGGGGACCTCTGCATCCCCACCTGTTACCACTGGAAGTAGAATTCTTGTGATATCACAATAAAATGGATTTTCTGAGGCTCATCTGGGAGGATGAGCGATACTTATTTGTGAGGAATTAAACTCCTGGCTCTGCGAGGCCCCATCTCCCTCTGGCAGCACATGGAAGGCCTAACTGTGCCTCAGCGGGGATGGAACAAAGGCCACTGCCCAAGTGCTTCATGGTAAAGCATGTCCAGCCCAGCATCTTTCCACTAAGCTTGCATTCCTGGCTGCAGTCCATGGCCTGTGGGGTCCGCATGGGCCATGTGGCTGTTTGAGGCCTCATTGCAGACTGTCACCTGGATGAGTGCGGGTCATGGAGCAAGCAAGAAGCATGAGTGTAAGAGGGAGAAGCAAGAGAGGATTCTTTGCCAGGAGCTCAGCTAATTATGCTTTCAGGAGTCCATGAACTTACAGTGGCTGATCTCCAGTTATCTTTTTCCAGGTGAGACTGACAGACAGACAGGAGCCATGTGCAGGCTGCTGGTTAAGGGGTCTGCAGTGGAGACCCAGGTGTGTGGGGACAGGTGTCACCACCTTCCCAGCCGGGCAGGTGGGCAGTTAGGTCTGCTCCTCTCTGTCACCCCAACTTCACTGAACACAGGCTCATCTACCTCTTTGTTGGACTCCTTCCCCGGAAGATCTGCAGGGAATGGGTAGTGGATCCCTGGGGAGTGTGACATTGCAGCTTCCTGGTGAAGCTGTCCAGATGACACGCCTGTAATGTCTGACCTCCCCTTTGCCCTTTTCCTATTATTAATATTAACTGGCTTGTTATGACGGTAATAGCTTCAATGAGGGAAATGTACTTCTCACAGTTCTGGAAGCTGGCAGTTCAAAATCCAGGTGCCAGCAGGGCTGGTTTCTTGTGAGACTCTCCTCCTGGCTTTCAGTGCCACCTGCTTGCTTGGTGCAGTCTGTGCTTTCTTTCTTATCACACTGTCCTGTGGGAATAGGGTCCCATTATGATCTAATTCTAACTTAATTACCTCTTTACATACCTACATTCAAATCCAGCCACATTCTGCCATGCTGTAGGCTAAGACTTCAACACATGAATTTTGGGGGACACACAATTCACCCCATAAAACACTCCTCAGGAACTCAGGAATAGGAAGTGCTTTACCACAACAAAATTAAATTAAAATGAATTACATTAAGATATCTAAGAAAACCCCAATGTTTGGAAACAAAACAGCACACTGCTAAATAATTAATGATTCAAACAACAAAGGAAATTAGAAAATATTTTGAACAAATGATAATGAAAATCCAACATAACAAAATTTGTGGGATGCAATTAAAGATGTACTTTAAAAGGGAAATTTATAGTTTTAAATGCTTAGTAAAAAGTTGAAAGACAAAATCAATGACATAAGGTTCTACCTGAAGAAATTAGAAAAACTGCAGCAAACTAATCCCTAACTAATAGGAAAGCAATTGTAAAGGTAATAATAAAAGATAGTAATGTAATGTAATCCTATATAATAAAAACCTAATATGCTAAGTGTCAGGTCATCTATGGGCTGTTCAACCAATCAAAGTGTAATATGCTAATGATATGCTAAGGCTGCTTAACCGCTTGCTATGATGTGCACTGACCACCACAGTACTCTGACTGGTAGGGTAGCTTGCTGCTGGGGTTCAGCCAATCAGGACTGAGTGAGATGGGCTGGTGTGCCCTGGAGCCCTCCCACAGTCCCTCCCTGGCTGGCCAACCTTCCACATCCCTCCCTGGCCTCAGTCATGCACTGGTGGGGTCCCTTAGCCTGGCCTGCACCCTCTCACAATCTGGGACCCCTGGGGGTTGTCAGAGAACCAGTTTCAACCCAACAGCAGAATGACCAGTTGCTATGATGTGCACTGACAACCAGGGGGCAGACACTCAATGCAGCAGCTGCCAGCTGGTGGTCAGTGCACTCCCACAGGGGAAGCACCACTCAGCCAGATGGAGAGCTCAGCGGCAGTGGTGGGAGCCTCTCCCGCCTCTGCAACAGCACTAAGGGCCTAAGTCTTCAGTTGGACATCTCCCAAGGGCTCTCAGACTGTGAGAGGGTGCAGGCTGGGCTGAGGGCTGTCCCCCCATCCCCCCGCCTCGAGTGCACAAATTTTGTGCACCGGGCCTCTAGTAAATTATAAAAGCTAAGATACTGTATCTTAAGAAAAATAGTTCTTTTTCATAAAACCTTTCAAAGATAGAAGAGGAGCAAGAATTCTGGTGGTCCATTCATCTGAAAGGTGGAGAGGTGCAATGCTCAGATGCCAGCAGGTGTCCTACATGAAGCTCAATGCTGTCACTTCCACCAGGAAATAGCATACAATCCCGCAGTTTAAGGGCTTAGTCCCACAAGCCTGCACTCACCACCCACTTAGATGTCAACTGCATGTCCAGTTGTTTCCTGTGCTTTTGATCCACCTGCTGTAGACTGTAGTTCCAACAGCCTCCTGCTTGGTCTGAGTGATGTGCTAGAGCAGGTCACATAACTCAGAGAAACATTTTACCTACCAGATCACCGGTCTATTATAAAAAGACATAATTCAGGAAGAGGCGGATGGAAGGCCTAGAGAAGGTATGAGGAAAGGACCCATGTCCTCTCTGAGCATGCCACCACCCCCCACCCCAATTTCCACATGTTCACCAACCTGGAAGCTTTTTCAGCTTAGTCACATTGGGTTTTTATGAAGATTTCATTGCATGGGCTTCATTGATTAAACCATTGGCCATTAGTGATTGAATCAACTTCTAGCCCTTCTTCCCTCATAGGGAACTAGGGGTGGAGCTGAAATGTTCAACTCTCTATTTCTGGTTGCTTCCCCTGGAAACCAGTCCTCATTCTTAGATGCTTTCAGAAAGTTACATTATTACCATAAACCTGTTGTGTGGAAAGGAGCTTGTTATAGATACCAACACACTCATTTCATCTCTGTGGCTGTAAAGACATCTCAGGACTGAGGACAAGAGACCATCACAACAAACCGTGCTCCCGCGCTCCAACCAGGAAATGCCAGGGTCTGGGTGTCACAGGGAAGCTGAGGTGACACTTTCCCCACTGAGTGCTGGGAATGGAGTCTTGCCTACTCTAAGTTTAGCTGTAGGTTTTATTTAAATAGAAAAACAATGTTCCTCTCTCTCTCTCTTTTCCTCTCTCTGACACAAAAGGACCATTTCCTGAGACACCTCCTCTGAACTGTTTGTTGTTTACAACACCATTTCTGACACCAAATGTGTGGATGTTTTCCCCCATATCAGCCAGTCTTCCAATTCTCCAGACACCAACGTGGTGCCCTCAGATTCAGGTCAATCCTGACAGTGACTGCCTGGAGTTAGCACAGACACCCTGGGCTAAAATCTCAGGTGCACACGCTGCCTCCATGTCAGACACCAGCTGTAAGCCTGGCCACCCATGCTTCTAACACACTGGCTATAAAATGGGGGTGCCCACAGTCCCCTCCTCAGGTTGGATAATTTGCTAGAACAGCTAACAGGACTCAAAAAAGCAGTTTACTTCCTATTACTGTTTGTTTTGTTTGTTTATTTTGTTTTGTTTTTATAAAAGATTTGACTCAGGAATAGCCTCAGGTGCACAGGACAAAGGATAGGGAAGCCACGGAGCTCCCATGCCCTCTCCTGTCACAGGGCCCTCCCACAGCACCCTGCAAGTTTTCTGAACCCCCTCTTTCAGGGTTTTGCTGAAGTGTTATTACATATGGGCAGTTTATTAAATCATTGGCTGTTGGTGATTGATCTAATCTTCCCTGGAGGTCAGGGGTAGGGGGCAGGGGCGGGATCAAAATTCACATCCTTCTAAATCACATAACTGGGTACCTGGCAACCAGCTCCCATCCTGAAGCTATCTTGGGCCCATGTCACCTCATTCGCATAAGCTTAGGTAAGGTTGAAAGAACTCATTGCGGATAACAACAGGCCCTCTCACCTGTCACTCAGGAAATCACAAGCTGTGTCTGGCCGGTGCTCCTTGGCCAGAGTGTTGTCAGTACACTGAAGGGTGGGCAATTCCATTCCCAGTTGGGGCTCATACACAGGTTTCAGGTTGGATCCCTGGTTGAGTCTCATACAGGAGGCAACTAATCAATGTTTTTTCCTCTCTCTCTTCCACTCTCTATAATCAATGGAAAACATATCATTAGATGGAAATTTTTTTTTTAAAGAACAAATTCCAAGGTTGGCTTTTAGGTATAGAGGTGGGAGAGGGGCAGTGTGGCAGGGAAGGGAGGGAAGCTCTGTGCCCTCCCCCACCTTTGCCTGATACCTCAGGCTGTTTCTGAATTGAATCCTTTATATAAAAACAAACCAGTAATAGGAAGTAAACTGCTTTTGTGTCTGTATCAGGAGACAGACAAAACATATATACAGGGTACAGCAAAAGAGGCTTACAGTTGTACCTACTTTTGCTACACATATATCTACACGCACACGTGAGTGTGTGTGTGTGTATATATATACACATACACACATAACTTACTAGAAGCCCAATGCACGAAATTCATGCATGGGGGTGAGGGAGTGGCCTCAGCCCAGCCTGCACCCTCTCCAATCGGGGATCCCTCAGGAGATGTCCAACTGCCAGTTTAGGCCCAATCCCGGGGATTGGGCCTAAACCGGCAGTCAGACATCCCTCTCACAATCCTGGACTGATAGCTGCTAATCGCTCACCTGCCTGCCTGCCTGGTCACTCCCTAACTGACCCTCTGCTGGCCTGATCACCCCTCAGTGCCTCTGCGTGCCAGTCTGATCGCCCCCAACTGTCCCCCCTACTGGCCTGGTCGCCCCGTGCAGCCTGTTGTTCAGTCGTTTGGTCATCCCTCACTAACCCCCCTGCTGGCCTGGTTGTAAGTAGCCATATTGTGAGGACATGATGGCCAATTTGCATATTACCTCTCCATTATATAGGATTACATCACCATATTGCACCCCACGCTGATTGAAGATTGAAGAGGGTCAGTAATCTGGGTTCCGTTTGTGCTGCGGACTTGTTTGAGATTTAGCCTTGGCTAGTTCACCATCCACTGTGTAAAAATATGTGCACATTACTGTGATTTATGAGTCCAGAGAAAATGTTTACAGCTATGACATCAGGAGTCTGGTAATCTGAAAGGTCAGAATTGGTTTGCACGTAGTCACTACACGTTGTGTCTGTAAATGTGGTCTGTGAGTTGGATGCACTACTTTCACTTCCTAAACTGCTGTGGCATCTTCTGGGCCGGCACCGTGGCATCCAGGGACAGCTGACCTGCATGGCTTCCCCAGGCCCTTGGAGCAGACGGGGTCGCTACTTCTAACCTGAGAGCTATGCAAAGGAGTGTGTGTGTGGCAACAACATGCAAATCTTTGAGTCTCAATTGAATTCCCTATATTTTCTCTGAGTTTGAGAGTCAAATAAATTCCCAGGTCCCGCTTGGGTGCATTCAGACCTGGTCAGGTCTGTGGAAAAGGCTGGCTCCTCCGCTTGGCTTAGCTCACTGGGATGACAGCACAGCACCCAGGGCTTCCAGACCCATGTGTGGGTTGCTCTGAGGTTAGGCAAAAAGTGGAATTGGACTAAACAAACTCAGAGTTGGGATACGACCACTGAGTGTCTTTTGGATTTGTCAGTTTCTTTTTCTTAAAACGTGGCTTGGTTTTGCTTGAATAAAGTAGCCCAGTATCCTACCATTTTGTAGTGTGGGGTGTGATATGGTGATGTAATCCTATATAATGAAGAGGTAATATGCAATTGACCATCATGCCCTCACAAGATGGCTGCCTACAACCAGGCCAGCAGGGGGGTTAGTGAGGGACGACCAAACGACTGAACCGCAGGCTGTGTTGATATCGAAACAGATCATTGGCCACATTTCCTGGAGGTTTTGCCTCTGCCCCATCTGATTGTTGTCTTTGCTGTGGAATAAGAAGCAAAGGCTACAGGGTGAGCTATGAGCCCAGGGCTCTGGGCCTGGCCTCCTTCTCAGAGCTCCTGTTTCACTTCTCCCCACCTCAGAGCGGCCTCTCTGTAGAGGTTCAATGCTAGTTCTGGCCAGTGGCATGACCACAGCCAGCAGATCGCCGCAACTTCACAGAAATGTGAACTAAGTAGAGAATGGAGAAGCACTGGGAGTAGGCATCACATAGGCTAGGGATTTGGAGGGGGGACGTCAGTGAGAAAGTGTAGCCAGTGGGGTCCAATAAGGAAAGAGAAACCACAAGTAGCTAAACAGCATATGTGAACAATAATGAACAAAATAAACTAACAAGCAAAATAGAAACTCAGAGACAGACAGCAGCTGACACTTGTTAGAAGGGAGGGGCTAGGGAGCTGGTGAAGGGATTAAGAAAAAAAACATCTCAGAGGCACAGCGCATAGTGGTTAGCAGAGGGGAAAGGCGTGGGGAGGTAGAAGAGGGAAAAAGGGGATAAATGGTGACGGAAGAAGACTTGACTTTGGATGGTGAGCACACAGCACAATATACAACATATTGTAGAACTGTACACCTGAAAGCTAAATAATTTGTTAACCAATGTCACCCCAATAAATTCATAAAGGGAAACCTAAGCTATAAAGGGCCTCCCTGTGGTAGCCTCAGGCTAAGAGCTGGCCTGCACAGAAGGACAGAGTTAGAAGAGGTTTTGGTCCCGCTGGACAAGATTCGGATGGGACACTGGGCCCGGAGAAGCTGTGGGTTAGCCCGGCTGGAGCTGGCATTGCTGGGCAGAGGATAGACTCCCCTCCAGAGGAGGCAGGAGCGTCAGTGCAGCACAGACCTGCAAGGGATCCTGCTCTCAGAGGGGAAGGTGGGCAGACAGAGGAGGGCTGCTCAAGGACACCTGGCCAACGCCGGCACACAGGCCTGCTGGGCCTTCCCCAGGGATCACCAGGCGAACGTGCGACGTTGCAGAGGGGCCACTTTCAGGCCACTTTCGTGTGGATCCTGTGGCTCTGGCAGGATCCACACGAAGTCCTTCCCGCACACGGACCCCTCCCAGGCCGTGACGACGTTGCGGGAAACCCCTTCCTCCTCCACGTCCCTCTGCTGAGAGAGCGCCACATGGTGCTCACGTTGAAGAAGAAATGCTTCTAGGAGCTTCACTGTTGGTTGTAGAGCCTGTACTGAAGGGCGCATTGGGAGCTGAGAGGAGATAAACTGGCAATCACAGGGAGCAGAGCAAGAAACTGGCACATAGTAGGGGCTCAGTACTTGAAAGCTGTGAAGATGGCACTTATTCAGAAAAACTGAATACATGTAAATTAGCTGGAATGCATTAAAGTTAAGCAGTTGTGTTAATCTCAATTGTCATGTGTTAATCTTAACTAGACACGAAGTTAAGAATCTGCGTGTGAAGCAGTGCTCATCTCTAATTCATGTTTTCTTTCCTTGACTCTGTTTGCCCAGGTCTTATATAACATACTCATCGCCTTCACGAAGATGCACAAGTTCGAAAGCATAGAGCCTGTCGACATTTTGGCTGGATGCGCCCGATTCATTGTCGTGGGGGTTGGGGGAGTCCTTTTCGGGATTGCTTTTGGATTCGTTTCTGCATTTATCACGCGTTTCACTCAGAATATCTCTGCAATTGAACCGCTCATCGTCTTCATGTTCAGCTATTTGTCTTACTTATCTGCTGAGACCCTCTACCTCTCTGGCATCCTGGCGTGAGTACAAACTAAGGACCAACTCCCGTAGCAATAAAAGAGCATTTAAGCCCACATCCTGCGGCCCAGCCTCCGGTGAAGCTGGGCTGCTGATGCCATTTCTCAGAGGTGTGGCGGGCTGCGGGGTTATCAGGCACGCGTGAAACCTGACACAGGTCCTTGCCAAACACTCTCCAGCATTTGAGTTTGCTCTCCTCTCGTGATCGCCTGAGCGAGCACAGCAAGCTTAAGGTCACTTAAAAATAATCAGAAAAGCTGCTGCCAACAAAATCTGGGAGACAGTGCATTTTTTTCTTTGAAAAATTCACTTTTCGAATTACGGGGAAGCAGGCCATGCGGGGCCGCCTTCTGCATGTCCTTCAAGCCACATCGCAGCTCCAAGGTTTTCAGGGTAGAGGGAGCCAGGTAGATGGGATAAGACCAGAAACCCAGGTCTCCTTTTGCTTAGTGAACAACATTTTGTAAATATTTATTCTTACGTAGGTCTTGGAATGAGGCTTCTCAACTTGGCCCTTATACCTGGTCATGCTTTCTTCTCCCTGACATTATTCTCATATGAAGCTACTGGGAAAGAAATAGTTAATTTTATTGTACAGACCTAACTACTTTAATTAAATATAATAGTGTAAAAGCCAGGAACTCCTTTCCCACCTTAAAAATGATCAGAACTACTGAGCTAAGGAAAAGTTCTCTCCCCCACCCCTTCATGAGTGGATCTAGACCAGGAATATTTGAAATGAACAATTTCTCATTAAATTATTGTGAGAAATGCTGCTCAGGGGGAGGCAATGAGGGGCCGTGCTGAGTGACTCCTCCCAGGGAACCGCCACGGGTTTACTTGGGTTGGAAAGCTGAGTGAAGTAGAGTGAGGGGTCGGCGGAGATCTTGGGAGGTGGGCAAGAAGGAAAGCGCTGGGCTCCCGGTGTGGTATGAACTGCCTGTGGTGTGTTGTGAGGAGGCCATGGTGCCCTCCTCCCCACCACATTCAAGTCCCGCAAACCTCTGGGGCAGGGGGTTGAGGGGGAGGCAGAAAGAGAGTGCGTGGGCAGGCTGCAGCCAGAGAGAGGACGGCCATGTTTTCTTGGGGTAAAGACGGATTTGGGTGTCTGTGGCATCAGCGATAAGGCGGGTTTGTGGAGAGGACGAGCCTTCTGCTTCTCTCTGAGACTCAGCTCCTCCTGCAGCATCACGGCCTGTGCGGTGACCATGAAAAAGTACGTGGAAGAAAACGTGTCCCAGACGTCCTACACGACCATCAAGTACTTCATGAAGATGCTCAGCAGTGTCAGCGAGACCCTCATCTTCATCTTCATGGGCGTGTCCACCGTGGGGAAGAACCACGAGTGGAACTGGGCCTTCGTGGGCTTCACACTGGCCTTCTGCCTGGTCTGGAGGGCCATCAGTAAGGCAGCTTTTCAGTGTCCCCTCTCTGCAGTGCCCAGCAGAGCACAGAGTGAGACGATGCCAACCGGTTCTACTGGTTCGGGAAGCACGGGCACCTTGTGGCCCGAATCCTCTGTTTATTCCTTCACTCAGTTCAAAGTCCTCAGTGACTGATAAGGCTCTGCAGGGAGCAAGGAGCATTATTCCTTCAATTGAAGGGAGAACTTCCACATCCACACATTCAATACAGCAGTGCCTTTCCCCCTGCTCACTGCTACTGCTCTGCCCCCTTGCACCTGAGTCAGATATAGACTCTAGCTGAGCTGCGAGCTGAGGGCATTCACACTTTGGTCACAGGAAAAGTGAGATGTCACAAATTGTGACCTATGTGAGGCAAGCAGTGTTAAAAAATGTTTTCTTAAATAACAGATGCTTTCAGTGGAGGGGTGAGTATGATGTACAGGAATCAAGGGCCAGGAAATTAATCTTTCCTTATAAGCAGTGCTTGGTATTAAGTAGTAAAGACAACTTTGTACATGATGTAACTGCATCACCCCTATAAAATGTGCCTAACTGAGAAAGTGAGATGTTTTGACGAATGGCTGCTGATTGGTTTTGCTTTATGTTTCTGGAGCTAGAAAAACATTAAGCACTGAACTATAATGTATGTGTTGACTTTTGACTAGAAACAATTATATTTTAAAATGATTTGACTAATATTTAAAGCATTTTAAAATGATTTTGATCAAAATTGTCAAGCCAATTACTCAAAGAGAAATTAGGAGAAATGGCTGAGAACTTATTAAAAGCATTAAATTAATTTAGGATAAGTTTTAAGATCTTGAAAAAAATAAGAATGAAGAATATTAAAATATTCATAAAACTTACTCTGAATATATGTGTCTTAGGAGGAAAAACTTTGAGGAAACTGATAGAAATTTATAAACCACATCAAATCCTGGCACATTACTAACCTGCTAGTCAACTTTGGACAGATTTTTAACTACTCAAAATATTCCTCCTCAACCACAAATTGTGGGTGTGGACAAGTTTCCAAGAGCCCTGTCAGCGATAATGCTGTAGGAATGCAGCGTCAGTAAATGTAACAGGAGAGAAGTGACAGGATCGAGCTCCAGCCCAGCCAGCAATAGAAGCCATCAGGTGGTTGGCACTGGGGCTCCTTCAGCACCTCTGACCTTGGAGACCACCCAGCCGACTCCCTGACCTCTGACTTGGCCACGTCACAGTGAGGGTAGAGCCAGGGTCAGATGCCGTTCTCCCCGCCCAGCCTGGCTCACGGCAGCTCATACTAGCTCACATGCATGGCGGTGCATAACACGAGGCCCTGCTCTATAATTCCTTACAGCTATGAAAGTAACTCAACCTGCATCCCCCTTCTGCTGGAAATACGATCAGTAGCTTCCTTAAGCAGATCCCACATAGAGGACAGGACACAATGAAGAGCCTCGCCCGAGGTCTTATGATTCTTAAGTATGCGAGGAGTCAGGACAACAGGAAGGAAAACAAAGTGAATGCAACTATCTTGAGCTATGAATATGCCTGGACTCAAGGTTGGGTGCCAGGAAGTCTTGTGATGAGAAGTCACATGACGATGCTGAGAGCAGAGTGTCAGTGAAGGGACCTCTCCCACCAGGAACCACTACACTGATGGCAGCAGGTCACGTGGGTCGCTTGCTGGAGATGGAAACTCAATGTGGTAGAAAGTACCTCTGTTTTAAACAAGCTCTCCCACCCTTCACCCTCCACTTAGAGCAAGAAGCCCTGCTCTTGAATCCTTGCCAACATCCTCTTTTGTTTGCATAGAATCTCAAGAAGAAACAAACCAACCACAAAAGGTTTGCTTCCCCGAAGAGACCACAGTCACAGAGAAGGAGGCTCCTTTTACACTGAACATTACACACCTTCTTTGGTTACTCAGAGGGAACATGAGATGATAGAAATGTTTTATTCCCCAGACAATACTCTGGCTTTATCTTGTTTCGAAAGGCAGAGCAAAACCATGAGTATAGATTAGAAAGTCTATGTCATGTCTCGTAACAAAAAGTACCAAAATGTCATGGCTTTACCTCCACACACTCACAGAGGGCTCTCGGGGCTCCCGATGGAGAGCGCAGCTGTCTGGGATGCGTCTGGGGAAAAGCAATGAGGTGCCAGCTGTGAAGGCCCGCACACACCGTGGCTCTGTAGCCTTGTTCCTCCAGTCAGTCACGACCCTCTGCTCTATACATGTCTCCCCCTCTGCAGGCGTGTTTGCTCTCTTCTATGTCAGCAACCGGTTCCGGACCTTCCCCTTCTCCATCAAGGACCAGTGCATCGTTTTCTACAGCGGCGTTCGAGGAGCTGGAAGCTTTTCACTTGCGTTTTTGCTGCCTCTGTCTCTTTTTCCCAGGAAGAAAATGTTTGTCACTGCTACTTTAGTAGTTATATATTTTACTGTGTTTATTCAGGTTGGTAGATTTTATTCTTATTTGAAATAAGTAGATTCCCTCATGATTATGCATTAAATTACTATAATACCAAAAAGGTACACTTTACTTGAGTCTCAAACATGATTTTCTATCTCTATATCTTTTGTTTATTATTTTTAAAAATTAGATAATATATCCAAACTAATTTCTCAAATATTTCTAGATCATGTGTGTGGTATCCTTCAACTAAAGAGTGAAGCATTTAGCCAATAGAAGCTAGTAAAAAACAAAGACATAAACATGGGAAGTTCTAGTAGCTTCATTAATAGACTTGTTCTCTATTATGACAAGCTTCACTACAACAAACGCTTTATTGTGTTACTTATGCTCCAGGGAACTACAATTGGCCCTCTGGTCAGATATCTGGATGTTAAAAAAACCAATAAAAAAGAATCCATCAATGAAGAGCTTCACATCCGTGTAAGTTAATTGTCGTAATTGATAAGCTAGTCACATGCGTTCCACTTGCTGCCTCTGGGAGGAACCTAGGGTTTGATGAAACACGTGTGCATGTCCCTAAACACAGCCTCTCTCCTTCCCAGCTCCACCCAGAGTGGCTGTTCCAACTCCCTATGGCTGCTGTGAGAAATCACCACAGAGTCAGTGGTGTGCCACATAGAAACAGGTCGGAGTGTCCTTCATTAACTGGGCCAAGGCCCTTCCCTGCGTCTTCTGAACATTCCTTCTCATGCTTATGCCCTGGAGCCACATGGAATGACATCCCTGCACGACTGCATAGAACTTCAGTAAGATAGCAGGTAGGAGCCGTGTTCAGCCTCCCTCTCCTCTCTGTCAGACATGGGCACTTTCACTGAGCTCCGCCACAGAGCTATCTGCTGAGGTGGTGGCAGCCTTCACCCCTTTCTTGCCAACGTCAGGAAGAGCAGGGACCAGGTTCCACTAGAGCAAAACACAGAGTTATCGTCTCATATTTCTGGAAGTCAGAAATTCAAAATGGCTCTCGGTGGGCTAAAATCAAGATGTCGTAGGGCTGCATTACTTTCTGGAGGTTTTAGAGAAGAATCTATTTCCTTGCTTCGTCCAGCTTCTAGAAGCTGCTGGCATTCATTGGCCCCTGGACCCCATCCTCTTCATAGCTAGTGGTGGCTGGGCAGGTCTTTCTCATGCTGTATCACTCCAATACTGACTCTTCTGCCTTTCTCTTTTATATTGAAGGCTTTTATGATTATATGGGGCCATGTGGGTAATTTAGGATATTCTGTCTTACAGTCAGCTTACTGCAACCCTGAGTCCATCTGCTCTTAACTCATCTTTGCATAGGTATTAATATGTTCACAGGCCCTGGGCATTGGGACACTAACATCTTTGGAGACCATTATTCTGCCTACCACAAAGGTGCATGTCTTTTCCACATGCAAAATACATTAGCTCTATCCCAACATCCTAAAAGTTTCAATACATTATTTTAACTCAAAGACCAAAAGTCTCACCTCAATCTTATCAGTTCAAAACTCCCAAAGATGATCATCTCAGTCATGTAAATCAGGCACAGATGGGGCCCTGGGTATAACCCATTCTGGCCAAACTCCTCTCCAGTTCTGAACCTGTGACACTCAAGAAATAAGTTATCTGCTTCCAAAACACACCGGTAGGAAAGTCATAGGCTAACAGCTATAGATACTTGTTTTCAAAAGGGAGGAGAAATGGAAGGAAAAAAGGAGTCATCCATCCCAAGCATATTTCTCAGTTCATCTGGGAAAACTATTTGGTTTCAAAGCCTGAGAACAAGCTTCTGTGATTCTTTGTTCCACCTTCTTGGTTTTAAACTCTACCCTCTGAGTCATACTCCTTTTTACATCCAAGGTGGCCTGTTTGGAGTGCATTAATTTGATCAGCCTGTTTCATGCCTGTAGAGTTTCGGGGATCTCAAAGCCTTCTTTATTTTGTTTTCCCTCTCTCCCTTTTGGTCCAAGCTGGCAGTGTTTCTGAGGAGAAAAGCAGAACCACTAGGAGATATACATTAAGACCTTTGTTACAAGGAATTGGCTTGTCTATTGTGGGGACTGACTAGGCAGGTCCAAAATCTATCAATAGGTCATTAAGTTCTAAAGCTGGGAAACTGCTTGTCACTCCAATACTGAATCTTCTGCCTTCCTCTTCCATAGTGAAGACATCCGTGATTATACTGGCATGCACTACAGCTTCTGTGGTCAAGTGGCAACCTCAGCTCTACTCTTCAGGCCTTTCAACTAGTCAAATCAGGCCCATCCACACTTTCTAGAGTCTCCTTTACTTAAAGTAGCTGATTTTGGACTTTAATCATATCTACAAAATGCCTTCCTTGCAATATCTAGATGGGTGTTAATATGACCGGGGACTTGCCTAGATAACCAGACACTTCAGAAAACCATTGCTGTGGCTAATGTGGAGAGTCGTCCTAGTTGGCTCTAAAGTCCTTGTTCCAGTGGAAGCTGGTCCCTGCTCTTCCTGACATTGGTAAGAAAGGGGTGAAGGCTGCCACCACCTCAGCGGATAGCTCCGTGGCAGAGCTCAGTGAAAGCGCCCACGTCTGACAGAGAGGAGAGGGAGGCTGAACACGGCTCCTACCTGTGTATCTTACTGAAGTTCTATGCAGTCGTGCAGGGATGTCATTCCATGTGGCTCCAGGGCATAAGCATGAAAAAGAATGTAAGGAAGACGCAAGGAACGGACTTGGCCCAGTTAATGAAGGACACTCGACCTGTTTCTACGTGGCACACCCAAGGCGTAAAGCGGGTGCAAGTAATGAGTGAGAACACATGGCATAGATTCTGTACAGGAGGCTGGAGCTCTGAGGGAATGATTGATTCAGGTTATTTTTAGTTTGCTCTCATCCTCGTGAATTCATGATGCTAAAGCTAGAGAAACTGCTGAAATCATTCCAAATCAGCCCTGTATTTCATGGCCAAAGTCACCTGGGGAAATAAAGCAATTAAATTTCAGAAAACCCAAATCAAAAATTTTCAAAATCATTAAAACATATTCGATAGATGAGGATAAGAAGTATTTTTAAATAAGTAATGCATTAACCTAATTAAAATGTTTTATTTCTAACTTTATCCCCTCTGCTCATTATTTTGAGAAATTAGAGAATATATAGCTGAGAGAACAGAAATTGGATATTTCCTTCTTATTTATTTTTCTCAAATATGTTATAATTATTAATAGAATATCCATCAATTAAATATTTCAGAATTAATTTAATATTTTAATCTATTTTGCAAAAATTTGTATAAGCTAGTATAAACCTTAATGATCACAAATTTAAATTATATCAAAACTAATTTATAAATTTTTAAGAGATTATCTTTTTTCCCTAAATTCCTATAAACAATTTTTATAAATCAAATGTAGTATAATTGGCTTGGAAATGTAAATACTGAGACAATATGTCAGATAAAAGAATAGGGACATAGGTAAATTTTATTGTTATATGTTATTATAATAAATATTTGTGGTATTATATTTTAGGAGCTGTATAAATTGGATAATATCATTATCTTTTATTTTGCAATGAAATTAAAAGTAATTATTTACTAGGCTTTATATCCATGTGATTTCAGTAATGAGATATTTCCTAGATCATCTAGAAAAATATGACTCAAAGGAAATGGCAAGTAACCTGTTTTCATTGCAAGTTATGTGCATTATTAACAAACTTTTTTCTGCAGAGTCTTTCAATCACGAAATGGAGTTAAATCACTATGAAAAGAATGACACGTTTCAGTGGCACGAACAGAGTGAGAGAAGAGGCTAAGCTCCAGGAACTGAGGCCTCCTTTGCGCGTGCCCTGTGTGTCTTTAGCGTTAACCTTTCACCACCCATCATTTTCTTGCATTTGGTTTGGCAGCTGATGGATCACTTGAAGGCGGGAATTGAAGATGTGTGTGGGCAATGGAGCCACTACCAAGTGCGAGACAAGTAAGGAGACAGGGTTGCACTCTCTAGAAAGGATGTTGATGGCATGGCAGCCCCCGAGGGCTACACGAAGCTGAGCACGAAGCTGGAAGGAATCTAGTGGAAGGGACCAGAAGACACAGGGAAAAAGAGTGACCCTCAGACGTCCAGGTGGGGAGTGTGGGGAGACAGCAATGTTTGGGACTAAATAACAGATGCTGTGTAAGATGACTCAAATGCATCTCGCACCCATTTTGGAATTTAGTCTCAGGTTTAAGAGGAAAACTGGGGCTAGAGGTAAAGGTTGTGAGTTGTCAGAGTGTTTGGTAACCAAAGCCATGGGCGTGGGTGAGGTCACCACAGAGGACGAAGAGGAGAAGCCATCTCCGTGTGGCAGTAAGAAAGAGAAGGGCGGAGGAGACTCGGTGGAAGGGAAGCTGGTGTCCGTGAGGAGGCAAAGGCCCCGATGCGTGTCCGGGAGCCACGTGGCAAGTGGCACAGGGAAGGGCAGCAGGTAGCGCAGGCCGACCAGTTCCTTCTTGAGTGTGAAGTGATTGGAAGTGTCGAGCGTTCCTACTCCAAACAAATGGCCGGCTCTGCACATCAACACACACGTGCCGGTCAGTCTGATGAGCTGCGAGGGGTTCACTATGACAGCCAGCCGCCAGGAGCGACCACAGCAGGTTCTCCTCATGTGAGGTGTGGGTGGGTGCTCCCCTCTCCCCTCCTTCAGTTGGCAGGATTGAAAGTGATCTTCAGCATAATGGGCAAAACGACTGCAGACACAGGCCATTGAAACTGACGAGGTCTGGGTTGGAGAGGCCAGTGTTACTGTCAGTACAGCTGCCACTGTTACAAGCTATTGGAGAGAAACACGGGTTCAAAAGCCTCAACCCCCTCAGCTCTCTTGCATTTGGAGCTGAGCTGGGCTGGCCTCCCTGCTCCCCGCTTATGCATGCTTCTTGTCCTGATTGCTTGTCCCTTCCTTTTGTTTCGTTGATTCTTCCTTTATTTTAAAAAATGCTTTAATTCTATAATTTTAAATTTTTTAAAATCTGTTCAGCAGCTATGACTTCCAGGCACTGTCCTGGTGTTTCTCAGACTGAAGTCAAGTAGTAGTTTGTTCTAAGAAATATACATAGTTACCAAACATGCACAGAAAGTACACATTTCCAAAGGTGGGTTTTCGTTTTCAGGTTTAAGAAGTTTGATCACAAATATCTACGGAAAATCCTCATCAGAAAGAACCTGCCGCGGTCCAGCATCGTCTCCTTGTACAAGAAGCTGGAAATGAAGCAAGTTCTTGAGATGGCGGAGGCCGGGGCCCTAAGCGCCACAGCCTCCTCCGGGCCCCATCAGTAAGTGCCCGCTGTGCTCTGGTCTCGATGAGTGTTTCATGTGTAAAATGTTTTTCAATTACGATTTACTTTAAATATTATGGGTCTGAGTTTCAGGTGCACAACATAGTGGTTAGACAATCATATACTTTACAAAGTGGCCCTGATATTTCCAGTGCCCCTGACACCATGCACAGATATTATCATACTGTTGACTGTACCCGCTGTGTTGTGGCTATGCTGCTACTACCAATTTGGGCTTTTTAATCCTTCACTTTTTTCACCAGCCCCCACCCCCTCCCCCCTGGCAACCATTGATGGAGACTTTCAGTGTCAGGGCCCCCAGGGACATGACTCCTTGCTTTGCTTACAGGTAATCCAGGCGGGAAAAGGTACACGTAGGAGGGAGGATTGTGAAAAATAGACCATCTTGCCATATTGTGGCTTGGCCACAATCAACCTGTTTCACCTACTTCCCGGAACTACCTTCAAGCAAATGTTGCCTTCCTTGGAGGGGAGAAGCAGTGAATTTTTAGAGTTCTGGCATAAATACAAGGCTTTCTCTTTCTCTTTCTAATTAGAAGTCTCTGCCCTCTGATCCCTAGTCACTTGATCTGCTAATCCTGCCTTTGCCCTCCTCCCACAGTCATTTCCTTCCTCTCTTGTATGAAGTCAACATTCTGAGGCACTGACTTGGATTTGGGGATGAGGGGAGCTAGCAAGAGGCATGATGGTTGGGGGACTATTTTAAAAGAAAGCTGTATTTACCATTGTGTCTAAGGTAAAAAAAAAAAAAAAAAAAAAATCCGTGTGAGATTGTGCGATTTGCCTGGAGTCTATATGAGACCAGCTTGGAATAGGATTGGGAGGGGAAGCTTCCTGTGGACCTGAGGCTTTGGGGAGTCGGTGGAGAGGCAGTGTGTGTGGAAGGAAAGGCCTACATAAGCTCAGCATTACCAGACGATCCCCGTGCTTCTATTGGAGCATCAGGAAACCAATTATCCTAGGAGCTGGCTTGATATATCCTATATATTAAAGAGGGAATATGCAAATTGACCATCACTCCGGTCAGTTTGCACCCACAGCTGAGGCTAACTTCCCATAATGAGCCTTGAGCAATCAGTAGGGACCTGAGGCTGCATGCCACCCACCTCCTGCATGGGGCTTGACAGGGGACCTCAGGTCTCCTGCTCGCCTGCTTCCATGGCCTTGTGTGAGCTCCGGCTCAGCAGGAAGCTGCCTGCCCATTTGTCAGTGAGACTGTTTTGAGGTTGATCCGTTTATGTCTGTGCTGCCCATTGCATGACTTCGAGGAAACTGGGGACGCTCACTGAGGAAGGGGTAGGAAGTGTGTGCACTGGTGGGCGGGCTGAGCCAGGTGAGAGCCTGGAGCAGAAAGAACATTCAGTGATAGCAAGCCTGTCCTTATTTAAGAGGCTGATACTTCATTCATCATGGATTCTTTGCTTTGACCTTATTTCCTAACGAACTGCATTCAAATCCCATTAGCTTGATTGCTGACCTGCGGTGTGGAGGCCGCTATAGGGAGAGGCACTCTCTTACCAGGGGCCAGTGCCCCTAGGCCTCACTTTGGGCCCAACCCTGTTCCTCAGGCACCTATTATGTGAAAGCAGACGCAGTCCTGCCTTCATGGAGCTGGATCATGACATTAATACAGAAGGTGATATTAATGAAGTCAAAGGTCACGCGCTGCTAACCCTAAAGCCTAGGAGCTGTGCGAGTATGGAGGTACCATCAGGAGGGGCTGCTCTGACCTGCTCACTGGAGGATGAGCGCTAACCCAGGTCACAGCGGGAGGCTGGACAGGCTCGGCAGGTTAGCCCTGAGGACTTCCTCCTGGTTTGCTTACCAGTTAGGTGAGCACTTGGTCTAGGAATGCTTATCTCAATGACCATCAGTCTCTCCTGAGCTAAAACTTAACCCAAATCTCTGTGTTACATGGCACTGGCAGGAACAGTTGCCCCACTTCTGGCCAGAAGGAATTCTAAGCCACTTTATTGGGGGGCAGAGGCTTCTGCTGAGGTTATGATTTTTTCCAGACCGGTTTAAAACCTTGACTCAAGATTGGTAAGAAAGCCTTCTAGTTGAGAGACAAGTGCTTCCATCTATTGCCCGAATGGTGAAGAGGCTTTTTAAACTTATACGTAATTCAAGTTGAAGTTCCATTTATTTGATCTCATCAGAAATATGTCGGACACTAAGCAAAAAGGAATTCCGCTCCTAAGATCAAAGAACCTAATTTCTTAATAAACAAACCTTCATACAATAATAGGAAAAAGAAGTGTGTGTTCAGTTCACTTTTTATTCTGCAGAAAATGAAAACAGCAAATGCACATGTATTTTTTTAGAAGTTAAGAAATTGTTCCCCAAGAGGCTTAGATTTGCAAACTGTGGCTTCAGGGGCACCTCCCACCAAAGCTGTCCCCAGCACACTGCACTGCTGTTGGCTCCAGGGCTTTCTCTGGTTTTACATGAACCTCAAAGCAACCCTATGGAACAGGGAGAGTATGTCTTTGAGTTATTATTTTAATGTGAGGCATCTCATTTTACCAGCGCGTAGTAAGCCATTAGAAATACCAGAGGATAAGGGTTCAAATTGATTAAAACTGTGGAAGCTTTAAAAAATATTTGGTTAATATTTTAGAGCTATTGAAATATTTATAAATTTATAGGCATAGCAAACTACAACTCTACAACTTAAACATGTTATATTTTAAAATTTCCAAATAATGTTAATGTCATTTATAAAAGCATAAAATTATTGCAGTTTAAATGTTGGGTTTTTGTTTTGTTTTTTGAGCACATATTGACAGGCATAAGTTTAGCTTTATGCATTCTTATGCCAAAGCCTCTGGAACGAAGACCCAATGCCATTTTCATTCTACAATGGAGCCTTGTGGGGTAGTGAGGCCTGCTCCGCCACTCCCCACTCCTTCTAAGTGCTGGCCACCTGGGGACCTTCCTAAAGGTCACCCCAATAGTGGAATGGGAGAAACAGACATGGGGCAGCCACACTCACAGGAGGCTGTTGGACACATTGTTCACTCACTAGGGGCCTTTAGCATCTTAACATATTTCCCAGGGATTTTGTGTATAAAACTATTATGGGGATGGATTCTTCTAAATGAACCAGGGTATGGTATTTTATTTGGGGGGAATTAATATTATGGCATAAACACAACATCTACCAGGTTTTATATCTATATCACTTGGAACTGAAGCCTCTTTTTGGCATTATTCTAGCATGTTAAAAAGTTAGGAGAAATGCCAACCTTTTATTTGAATAGATTTATATTCATTCTTTCCCATTCAGTTTTTCTTTGTTTGTTAATCCTCACCCAAGGATATTTTTTATTTTTTGAGAGAGTGGAAGGGAAGAGGAGAGAGAAAGAGAAATTGATGAGAGAGAGAGAGAGAGAGAGAGAGAGAGAGAGAGAGAGAGAGGAGAGAGGAGAGAGAGGAGAGAGGAGAGAGATGGATTGGTTGTCTCCCACACATGTCCTGACCAGGGCCAGGACCAAGCCTACAACCAAGGTACATGCCTTTGACAAGACCCTTCAGTCCGCAGGCTGATGCTCCGCTCTATCCGCCAAGCAAAACCAGCCAGAGCCCATTCGATTTAATTGCCATGAAATTTCCATAGAGCTTGTATTTAAGGTGACAGAGATTTCTTTTGTGGGAAATGAGTGAAGTTTCAAATGACAAAGATCTTTCAGTTTACAGTTTTTCTTTTTTTGACCAAGCAATTATAACGTTTCATTTTTCTAAGGATTGCTTCTCTCCTGTGCTCATGATGTTAGTATTTCAGGGGTGATTCTGCTAAGTGCGTGGCATGTGGAAAAGGCCCGGGGTCACCTACCCAAGGTAGCAGCTCATCTGCACAGCTTGTGGCTGCAGCTTCGTGTGGATGAGTGAGAGGAGTGAGAGAGGACACCCTGGGGCCTGTACCACACACCCAGCCACAGCCTGAACTCACTTTTAATTCACGGGGCCCCTCCTAACGTGGTCAGTTATAAACCAAGGAGTGTGCCAAGTTAGATGCACTGCTGTCTGAAAGTTTAAGTTTAACGTTTCCTTTACCAATGGGAACGTGATTCCTATTTGGTTGTTTACGGTGCATACACAGAAAATGGAACTGTTTGATTAGCTGTTTTTTCTGCTTAGCAATAGATTACTTCCACCGTAATACAAGAATGTGTTCAGATTGTTGGAATGTGTGGCTGTATCTAAATTAGAATAAAATTTATTTGAAGGACATTTAAACAGTTAAGTTGAAACGTCTTTATGATAATGTTCAGTTCACCAAGGGTGGTAACTGCATATCAATAGTGTTGACAGTTGTAGTGCTAAGCTGTGGAGACTCTGGCTCAGCGATTCTGTAGAAAGAGCATTAGTTAGTGTGCAGACAGCATTGCTAATCACACCCCGGCATTCTGTGATGGCCAGTAGTCACATCTTTAACACTCTTTCCAACTGGAAATTACTTACATTTATGGCTATACTAGAGGCCTGGTGCATGGATTCGTCCCTCGGCCTGGCCTGAGCCCTCTCACAACCTGGGACCCCTTGGGGGATGTTGGACTGCCAGTTTCAGCCCAGTCTCTGCAGGCCAGGCCGAGGGACCCCACTGGTGCAAGAATCTGTGCACTGGGCCTCTAGTATGCATATAAGATCGTTGGTTAATCTTTTCCTGCCCTCCCCCCTTCCCCTTCTCTCTGAGATTCATCAGTCTGTCCATGTTTCCATGCCTGTGCATTGAGTATCTGTCGCTTGGGGGTATGCATCATAGCTACCGGTCGAACAGTTGCTTGGGCTTTTATATAGAGAGATAGCTATCAATGCTTAGGAAAATTGTTTAAAAGTGGCCTGTTTGGAGACTAGTAACTACTCATCTCTGTGATCAATTACCCTAAGATTTGCTTTACAAGTAGCTGTTAGCACATTTCAGAAGAGCTGCAGCCAGAGAGGGAAAAAAGAAGTCAAAACTCTGCAAGGGTTTATACCAAGGGTTAAGGTAATAGCACTAAAGCAGGAGGAAATAGTATTAAAAGAGGTGTTTAATTTCTTTAGTGCTCTTAATTTTTTTAGTTCTTATGTTCGGCAGTGAACATAATATGACTCAGCAATAGTAAGAGAAATTACCTACCCTAAATTCAAATGATTGAAATCAGATACATTTCTCAATGTGAGGTCATGACTTGGAAATCCTCAGAGGACAATTGTGCATTGAGGCTGACCTGAGCATGACTTGGTGTTTGAGCCTCTCTGGGAGGCGGCTGGGGGGACTCGGGATAAAGGAAACCGTGGGGAGCTGGTCTGTGCGGAGCCAGTGAGCAGCAGTCAACTGTCTTAGAATCTCACCGAGTCCCAGTGTCTCAGAACTGGGCCGGCTTTTTCATGATGAAAACGTCCCAATTCTCCTAGTAAAATATGATACTAGTTTCCTACAATGTCCTTTAACTGAAGATAAAATTCCTAAAGGAACAATCCCGAGGTACAGGTATTCATAAAGGCACGATGACATGGAAATGCTCTTAGCTTAGCGCTGCTGAAAGGTGGCGTGTGGAGAACGCTGCCCACGAGCGTGGCTCACGCCCCCAACAAGCACAGGTCAGGTCAAGAACAGCCTTGACTGCGGAGTCTTATTGCTGCTGAATCGGATAGCAAAATGTTTGGTTTGCATTTTACAGTATTTTGAAAATTTTTATTTTCCAATAATTGACTTTGTATTGTATAAACATGTTTGTCATAGCAGATATGAAAGGAATAACATGAGTTATATGTTCAACAAAAAGCTAAAAGGCATAGAAAGAAACTATATTTTCAAAATGTGAGTCAAGACCTGAGATGGCCTCTCACAGCTTGGGAAGCAGCGGAGGGCTGCTGAGAAGCTTCTGGAACTCCCACAAGTCCCTGATACTTTCAGTCTCCCTCGCCAAGATGGGAAAATAATGCCTGCCTTTCTCCAATGGTCCCCAGGGCCCAGCGGACACAGGGAACCAAGAGGCTTTCCCCTGAAGACGTGGCATCCATGAGGGACCTTCTGACACACAACATGTACCAAGTGCGCCAGAGGGTGAGTACGGCCGCCTGGCTGGCTGCTGCTGGTGTCGGGCCATCTTTCCTGTTACCTCTGCCACACCCTCTGCTCTAAGCAGCCTTTCTGCTGGACAACTGCTCCCTGCTTGCTGTGGAGAACAGAACACTAATTGTTATGCTTCTGCTGCAGAGTTGGGACCTGTGGTAGGAAAAGAAATGAAAATCCAGTGGCTGCCCACAGGGGTCAGGCCCTCCCTCCGAGGGCCAGTGTGGGCCAGCAGCTGCCACAGACAGGATGGCCAGGCCAGGCGACTGCCTCTAGCTGAGCTCAGGAAGCGGAGAGGGTTGGTGAGAGTGCTGAAAGCCTTCACAGCATAAGGAGCTGTGTTGGGCCTGTTCCGTCTCAGCTCTGGGAAAAGGTGTGGCGTCCACCCTGCACTTGGGAACAGCCCTCTGTGCAAGGAAGGCCCGTGGCTGAGCTCTGCTGAGACTTGGACTTGGTCCATTGAGAGGCAAACCTGCGTCCTCTCATAGGAGTTTAAGTTTGAGGATTCGATTAAACTTCCCAGGTCTGAGTATGACTATGGCGAGTTGTTTATGAGGCCTTGGTTTTGGGGACTATGGGATGGAAAAAATTATCTAGTAGAAAATAGGGAGTTGTTGGCCTGACTGTGGAGGTCACAGAACAAACACCTGAGCCCGGGCCCTCTGACTGCTGCCCGTGTTCCTCCCACGTGGGCTTGGAGTTCACAGGGCGCGGGGCAGAGGGCTTCCAGCTTCCTGTGGGGAGGCAGTGGCTGCGGGGCTGTGTCACAGTCTCTGCACCTGCTGAAGGAGCGCAGCTGAGCAGCCACCTAGCTCGCTCAGGGCACACGCAGCAGCTCCCACTCCTTCCAAGTGAAACTGTTTCATCGAGTATCACATTCTGCCTTCGCCAAATAGTTAAGAACTTCCTGGTTTGAAGAATGTGGGTTGCCTTCTGAGAACCAGAGCACAAAGCCAGCCTCAGACTCAGCCTTTCCCCAGGGTGATAAGGGTGGAGTTGGGGGGGGGCCTGTGTCTCCAGCCAGTCTACACGGAGGCTAGCTGCCCAGCTCCCTTTGCTTCTGTGTGCAGTTACCAGGGAGCCACCGCCTTCGGTTATCAGGGTGCCTGTCCAGTGTCCTCTAGGCACCTCCCGCTAGGCTGTGTCTGCCTTGTTGTCCCCAAATAAGCAGATAGGTGTGGAAAGTCACACGGGGAGGTCACAAATAATAAACAGCAGAGTTCCAAGTCTCCAAGGGGGCTTTTGCCTCCACTTTTGCTACTTTGAGAGAGTGGAACTTCCTGTCTTTCCTAGGTCATGTGACTCCTCATCTCCTCCACGGTCCTCCTACTCTCATGGAGGAAACAGATCTCTAACGATGCCACCAGAACAGCCATTGGATGCTTTGTTCTTAGTGGACAATCAACAGATTTGAGAATTGTCACAAAAGGTGGCATCTGTAGCCCTCTAGCCTGGGTGATAGATCACTGGCCCTGCAGAGGTGCTGGGACATTGCTCACAGTCCCCTCTTGGAAGAGGTCTCCTTGGGAGTCAGGAGTCCTAGCTGGGCAGGGCTGGATGAGCGCAGAGCTGCACTCTGGAGGGTGTAGGACGCAGTGAGTCTGAAACAGCAGGCCCTGTGGCCTCTGTTCTCCCTGGGAGTGCTCTTCTACTGCTGTTTGAAGCTATCACTCAGCACATCTAGTCCAAGGTCTTCACTAGGAGGGTGTTGAAGAACTCACCTCTGGAGATTTTCAGTGGGACAACCGCAGCAGAAGTGCTGTGAATGCAGTAGGGATGGGCCCTGAGAAACACTCCACATTACATGGGAAGACATCAGCCTTCGCCCAGACCCCAGAATAAGTCAGAGACTGATGGGCAGTCCCGGGACTGGCCTAAATGATGAGGTCACACTCAGAATTTCAATACGTTTTATTTTCCTTTTTATTAAATTTATTGGGATGCATTGGTTAATATGATCATATAGGTTTCAGGTATGGGTTTCTATGTTACAAGATATGTATGTGTTCATCACCCAAAATCAAATCTCCCAGCACCTTATTTATTTATTTATTTATTTATTTATTTATTTATATTGTTTAAAGTATTACATATGTCTCTTTTTTCCCCATTGACCCCCCCTTGTCAAAGGGCAAGCCCCCACCGCCCCAGTGTCTGTGTCCATTGGTTAGGCTAATATGCATGCATCAAGTCCTTTGGTTGATCCCTAACCTCCCTCCCTCCCCTGACCCTGGTCTCTGGAACTATTTTTGTTCATCAGTTTATGTTGTTCATTATATTCCACAAATGAGTGAGATCATGTGATAGTTATCTTTCTCTGACTGGCTTATTTCACTTAGCATGATGCTCTCCAGTTCCATCCATGCTGCTGCAAATGGTAAAAGTTCCATCTTTTTTACAGCAGCATAGTATTCCATTGTGTAGCTGTACCACAGTTTTTAATCCACTCATCTGCTGATGGGCACTTAGGTTGTTTTCAGATCTTAGCTATTGTAAATTGTGCTGCTGTGAACATAAGGGTGCATATATTCTCTCTGTTTTCTTAGGATATATTCCTAGAAGTGGGATTACTGGTTCAAATAGGAGTCCCATTTTTAACTTTTTAAAAAATATATTTTATTGATTTTTACGGAGAGGAAGGCAGAGGAATAGAGAGTTAGAAACATCAATGAGAGAGAAATATCGATCAGCTGCCTCCTGTACACCTCCCACTGGGGATGTGCCCACAACCAAGGGACATGCCCTTGACCGGAATCAAACCTGGGAACTTTCAGTCCGCAGGCCAACACTCTATCCATTGAGTCAAACCGGTCAGGGGCATTTTTAACATTTTAAGGAAATTCCATACTGTTTTCCACAGTGGCTGCACTAGTCTGCATTCCCACCAGCAGTACAGGAGGGTTCCTTTTTCTCCGCATCCTCTCTAGCACTTGTCATTTGTTGATTTGCTTATGGGAGCCATTCTGACAGGTGTGAGACGGTACCTCATTATTATTTTTATTTACACCTCTGGGATGATTAGTGACTTTGAGCATATTTTCATATGTCTCTCAGCCTTCTCTGTGTCCTCTTTAAAAAGTGTCTATTTAGGTCTTTTGCCCATTTTTTGATTGGATTGTTTATCTTCTTTTTGTTAGGTTGTAGGAGATCCCTGTAAATTTTGGAGATTAAACCCTTATCAGAGATAACATTGGCAAATATGTTCTCCCATGCAGTGGGCTTTCTTGTTTTGTTAATGGTTTCTTTTGCTGTGAAGAAGCTTTTTATTTTGATGTAATCCCATTTGTTCATTTTTTTTCTTAGTTTCCATTGCCCTAGGAGCTGTATCAATAAAGATATTGCTATGACTTGTCTGATATTTTGCTGCCTATGGAGTCTTCTAAGATTTTTATGGTTTTCCATCTTACCTTTAAGTCCTTTAACCATTTTGAGTTTGTTTTTGTGTATGGTGTAAGTTGGTGGTCTAGTTTCGTTTTCTTTCATGTATCTGACAAATTTTCCCAACACCATTTATTGAACAGACTGTCTTGACTCCATTGAATGCTGTTGCTTCCTTTGTCAAATATTAATTGAGCATAATGGCTTGGGTCTATTTCTAGGTTTTCTGATCTGTTCTATTGACCAATATATCTGCTCTTGTGCCAGTACCAGACAGTTTTGAGAACCGTGGCTTTGTAATACAGCTTGATATCTGGTAATATGATCTCAACAACTTTGTTCTTATTTCTCAGGATTGCTGCAGCTATTCGGGGTCTTTTTTTATTCCAGATGAATTTTTGGAGAGTTTGTTCTAGGTCTGTGAAATATACCGTTGGTATTTTAATGGGGAGTGCATTGGATTTATAAATTGCTTTGGGTAGTATGGACATTTTAATGATGCTAATTCTACTAATCCATGAACACAGTATGTTCTTCCATTTGTTCATGTCTTCCTCTATGCCTTTTTTCAATGTCTTGTAGTTTTCTGAGTACAGGTCTTTTCCTCCCTCCTTCGTTAAGTTTATTCCTAGGTATTGTAATTTTTTTGGTGCAATGATAAATTGGATTATTTTTTTACTTTCTCTTTCTATGAGTTTATTATTGCTTATTTAAAAAACCATAGATTTCTGGGTGTTAATTTTGTACCCTGCTATATTGCTGAATTCATTTATTAAGTCTAGTAGTTCTTTTATGGAGTCTTTGTGGTTTTCTACGTACAATATCATGTCATCTGCAAATAAGGACAGTTTAACTTCTTTTCCAATTTGGAAGCCTTTTATTTCTTCTTGTCTGATTGCTATGGCTAGCACTTCCAGTACTATGTTAAACAGGAGTGGTGAAAGTGGGCATCCTTGTCTTGTTCCTGTTCTTAGGGGAAATGGTTTTAGTCTTTGCCCATTGAGTATGATGTTGGCTGTAGCTTTGTCATATAAGGCTTTTATTATGTTGAGTTATGATCCCTCTATTCCCACTTTGCTGAGAGTTTTTATCAAGAAAGGGTATTGGATTTTTTCAAATGCTTTTTATGGATCTATTAATATGATTATGTGATTTTTGTCTCTCAATATGTTTATGTGATATATCATGTTTATTGATTTGTGGATATTGTACCATTTTTGCATCTTTGGGATAAATCCCACTTGGTCATGGTGAATGATTTTTTTAATGTAATCCTGAATTTGATTTGCTAGAATTTTGTTGAGGATTTTAGCAACCATGTTCATTGAGGATATTGGCCTGCAATTCTCTTTCTTTGTGGTGTCTTTATCTGGTTTTGGAATTAGGGTACTGCTGGCTTTATAGAATGAGCTTGGAAGTGTGCCTTCCTCTTAAATTTTTGGAATAGTCTGAGAAGGATAGGTTTTAGTTCTTCTTTGAATGCTTAGAAGAACTCCCATGTAAAGCCCTCCAGACCAGGGCTTTTGTTTGCTGGAAGATTTTTGATTACTGCTCCAATTTCTTCGGCAGTTGTCAGCCTATTCAGGTTTTTTTATTCTTCCTGATTAAGTTTTTGAAGCTTGTATTTTTCTAAGAATGTGTCCATTTCATCTAGGTTGTCCAGTTTCTTGGAGTAGAGTTGTTCATAGTATTTTTTTCATGAACCTTTGTATTTCTGGGGGTCAGTTGTTACTTCACCTCTTTCTTTTCTGATTTTGTTCATTTGGGTCCTCTCTCTTTGCTTCTTGGTAAGCTTGACTAGTGGTTCATCAATCTTGTTTATCCTCTCAAAGGACAAGTTCTTGGTTTTATTTTTATTTATTTATTTATTGATTGATTGATTGATTTTTGGTCTCTATGTCATTTCTTTCTGTTCTGAGCTTTATTATTTCCTTCCTTCTGCTTACTCTGTGCTTTTCTTGTTGCTCTCTTTCTAATTCTTTGAGTTGTAGGGTTAGATACTTTATTACCATTTTTTCTTAATTTTTGAGGTAGGCCTATAGAGCTATGAACTTCCCTCCCAGGACTGCTTTCATTGTGTCCCATAGATTTGGAATGTTGTTGATCTCTTTGATAATCCAATCATTGTTTAATAACATGCTATTTAGCCTCCAAGTGTTTGGGTTTGTTTTGTGTTTTTTTCAGTGTTTTTATTGTAGTTGATTTCTAATTTTATGCCATTGTGATCTGAGATGATGCTTGATATGATTTCTATCTTCTTGAACTTGAAGAGACTTTGCCTGTGTCCTAATATGTGGTCTATCTTTGAAAATATCCCATATGCACTTGATAAGAATGTATATTGTGTAGCTTTGGGGTGAAATGTTCTGAAGATGTCAATTAATTCCTTCTGATCTAGTGAGCCATTTAGGATTTATGTTTCTTTGCTGATTCTTTGTTTAGAGGATTTATCCAGTGGTGTCAGTGGGGTATTAAAGTCCCTTACTATGACTGTATTGCTGCCGATCTCCCCCTTAATATCTTCCAGAAGGTTTTTTTTTTTTTATGTATTTGGGTGCTCCTGTATTGGGTGCATATATGTTTACCAGAGTTATATTGTCTTGTTGAATTATTCCCTTTAATATCATGAAGTGGCCTTCCTTATCTCTTCTTATGGCCTTCATTTTGAGGTCTAATTTGTCAGATATAAGTATTGCTACCCCAGATTTTTTTCATTTCCATTTCCCTGAAAAGTTTTTTCCATCCCTTCACTATCAGTCTTTGTGAGTCATTTGTTCTGAGGTGGGTGTCTTGTAGACAGCAGATATATGGATCATGTTTTCTTATCCATTCAGCTACCCTATGTCTTTTGATTGGAACATTTAATCCATTTACATTAAGGTTATATTGATAAGTAGTTGTTGGTTTCCATTTTTATTCCTTATGTCTGTGTTCCTTTTTCCCTTCCTATTTCTTCTTTTTACAGCAGACTCTTTAGCATTTCCTGCATTGCTGGTTTGGTGGTAATAGCTCCCTTAGCCCTTTTTTGTCTGTGATACTCTTGATTTCACCTTCAATTTTGAATGATAGCCTTGCTGGGAATAGTATTTTTGGATTTAGTCCCTTGCTTTGCATCACTTTGTATATTTCATTCCATTCCCTTCTGGCCTGGTGTGTTCTGTTGAGAAATCAGTTGATAGTCTAATGGGAGATCTCTTGTAGGTAACTTTCTTTCTCTCTCTGGAAGCCTTTAATATTCTTACTTTGTCATTGCTGTTTGCCAATTTAACTATGATGTGTCTTGGTGTTGGTCTTTTTAGGTTCATCTTGTTTGGGAATCTATGAGCTTTTTGGACTTACGTGAGTTTTTTTCCCAACATCAGGGAAGTTTTCTGTCATTATTTCTTCAAAGAGGTTTTCTATTCCTTGCTCGATTTCCTCTCCTTCTGGCACTCCTATTATGCAAATGTTGTTTCATTTTGTGTTGTCCTAAAGTTCCCTGAGGCTCTCTTCCTGTTTTTTAAGTTTATTTTTCCAGTTGCTGCTTAGCTTGGGTATTTTTTCCTACCTTGTCTTCTAGCTCACTGGTGCAGTCCTCCACATCTAGTCTACTGCTGATGCTTTCTATTGAGTTCTTTATTACAGCTATGTCATTCTTCATTTCATGTTGGCTTTTCATTTCTTCTTGGTTCTTCATTTTCTCTTGGTTCTTACACATGTTGATAAATTTGTCTTCCATCCTTTTCAGCATCCTTATGACCATTGCACTGAATTCTTTCTCTGACAAATTGCTTGCCTCAGTTTCATTTATTTTCTTTTCTAGTGATTCCTCTTTTTTTTGTATGGGGGCTGTTTCTTTGTCTACCCATTTCGCTCCTCTCGGGGTGTCTGGTTATGCAGCTCACTCTCTATGACGTTAACCAAAAGGCAAAAAATACAACTCAACAAGACATGACACAGAGGGAACAAAACATAAATGTATTCATGATACCAATAACCCCACATAAAAGTGACCACCAAAGAAAAAAGAATTAAGGGAGAAAAAGAGCATAAAAATGATATTGAGAAAAGGAAAAAAAATAAGAGAGAAAAGAAAAAGATGAAAAAAGAAGAGGAAATATATATACATATATGGGGAGAAAACACCACAAAACCAATAACTAATCCAAAAAATGCAAATAACAAACACCTAGAAAAAAAGGAGGGAAGCTGAATATGAAGAGGCAGAGTTTATTTTCAGAAGGTAATGGAAAGAAATTGAATGAATAGGGGAATGGCCATAACTCAGTATAGAGGAGGTAGAAAGAGAATGAGTGTATAAGAAGAAAGGTAAAAAACAAAATACTCAATTAAAATAATAATAATAAATAATCCTATATAATAAATAGGTAATATGCAAATTGACCATCACACCCTTGCACAAGATGGCTTCCCCCATGTGGTCACAAGATGGCCATCATAAGATGGCCAGCAAGGGAGGGCAGTTGTGGGTGATCAGGCCAGCAGGGGAGGGCAGTTAGGGGCAACCAGGGTGGTAGGGGAGGGCAGTTGGGGGAGACCAGGCTTGCAGGGGAGGCCAGTGGGAGGTACCAGGCTGGCAGGGAGGGCATTTATAGGTGACTGAGCTATCAGGGGAGGGCAGTTAGGGGAGACCAGGCCTCCAAGGGAGGGCAGTTGCGGGGGACCAGGCCTGCAGGGGAGCAGTTAGGCATCGATCAGGCTGGCAGGGGAGTGGCTAGGGGGTGATCAGGCAGGCAGTCAGGCAGGTGAGTGGTTGGGAGCCAGCAGTCCCAAATTGTGAGAGGGATGTCCGACTACTGGTTTAGGCCTGATTGGCGAAGGTGCAGGATGGGCTGAGAAACACTCCCTTCCAGTGGATGAATTTTATGTACTGGGACTCTAGTTAAAAATAATAATAATTTAAAATATATATATATATATATATATATATATATATATATATATATATATATATATATATAAACTAGGGGCCCGGTGCACAAAATTTGTGCACTGGGGGCGGAGGGTCCCTCAGCCCAGCCTGTGCCCTCTCGCAGTCTGGGACCTCTTGGGGGATGTCCACCTGCTGGCATGCCTGGCCAGCCTGGATGAGGGGCCGGGTGAGGCAGCTGGTGGCCACCTCCAGGGTCCCAATGGCTGGCTCTGCCTCCTCCTCAGTCTGAGCCCAGCCGGCCATGCTGGTCGCCTGCTCCTGGTCTGATCGCTGGCTCCACACCCTCCTCAGCCTGAGCCCAGCTGGCCATGCTGGTCTGTTGCTCCTGGTCTGATCGCTGGCTCCGCCCCATCCTCAGCCTGAGCCCAGCCGCCTGCCACTGCCTGTGCTGCACCTTAGCTCAGTTAATTTGCATAAGCTGCTCTGATTGGCTGGTGGGTGGGGCTTGGATGGTGGGTGTGGCTTAAATGTCTCGGAGAAACGGTTAATTTCTATATTGTGCTTTTATTAGGTTAGATAAAAAACAAAACAAATTTCTCCTTTATTTAATCTTTATCTATATATTCATCTATTTTTGGAAAAGAATCTTGTGAGTAGAGAGCATATAGGCCTGAGTTTGGTGAGTGAAACTAATTAAGCTATTAGCAGCAGAAGAGAACAAGTGAGGAGAGGAAAAACAAAAGCAAAATATAAAAAACAATACTAACAAACTACAACAGGAAAAAAAATTGGTTAGTGAAGAAAGAGAAAAGAGAAGTGTGCATGGATTTGGGGAGAGGAAATTAGACATATGAGTAAGCCAACAGAGACTACTACAATTGTAATGCATCAATAAAAAAGATTTAAAAAGATCAATTTTTAACAAGGAGTAAAAAAAAAGAGAGAGAGAAATTAAAGCAGGAACAGAGAGAAACAGGATGAAAAAGGGAGAAGTGTGGAAGAAAGGTTTGGCATAAAGGAAAAAATGAGATAGAGTAAAATAATGATAAAAAATTAAAATAGGAAAGAAAAGGGAGGAGAAAAATGGTGGCGGTATAGGCAGATGGATCCAGTGCCTTGTCCAGGAGCAGACAGGGTAAACGGCTGAAATGAGTAGCATCCAGTCCGAATTGGCAGTGGAGACCAAGCTGGGAGATAGCCTGCAGCCAGGTAAAGCAGAAGTCTCCTGAGAGAGGTAAACTCAAGGCTTTGGGAAAGATATTCTGCCAGACCTGAGCCCTGAGGATCAGGAAAAAATCCACACAGCACTGGCACCGACACCGGCACCCAGCCGCATCTCCTGAGACGGGCTCAGTGGAAAGAGGGTCCACGGAACTGCTGGTCATCAGGGGATTCTAGATCCAGGTTCACAATCAGGAAAGGGTTGGGGTGTGCGGGCAGGAGAGAAGCGTGCACCCCTCGAAGTGGATTCTACATCTGGGTCCACAGTCGGTAAAGACTGAAGTGTGCCGGCAGGAAAGGCATGCAAGCATGGGCGCAGCCTCTCCCACCTCTGTGGCTGGTGCCTTCCTTCATTGAGCCCTGTGCATAGGGCCTTTCGGACACAGACACCTGTGGCTGGAGTGGGGGAGAAGGTGCTGAGTTGTGGAATCTGGAGAGAGAGGGGGGTCCAGGAGAGGTGGCAGTGAGTTTGGTGCTGACTCATGCTGGAGCCTGGGACCTGGGCAGCCATTGTGCCCTGAAGAGACAACCCCTCCCTTCAGTATCCAGGCAACTAATACAACCACACCCAGATTCCACCCTGAACTGTAAAAAGGATTTAAAAAAACAACCTAAACAGTCCCTGAGAGTCCAAAGAGACTGGCCTAAAGAGAGACTTTTGGTCCCAGCAATTGGATCCTGAGAAACACAACAGTACAGAAGACTGGGATCTTAAGCTAGCCAAAGGAACATTTTACTTCTTCATTTTTAATTTATTTTTATTTTTTATTATTACTTTGTTATCTTTCCTTTTTTCCTCTTTTTATTTGTTTTCCTGTTTGTGTTTGTTGCTTTATTTTCTATTTCTCTTCACTTTATTTTTCTATCACTTTTATTTTATTTTATTTTATTATTTTTTGCTATTTTTATATCATTTTTTAAATCAAAATTTTTTTTGTAAATTTATTTTTTTCTTTTCTTTCATTCTCTTTCCTCTTATCCACCCATCCCCTTTCTACTTCCTCTATACTGAACTGAGATCATCCCTGTATTCCTCCAATTATTAACCTTATCTTCAATATATAAGCTCAGCATCTACAGATTCTGCTCCCATCCTCTCTGCTGGGAGGTTGTATTTTTTTGTTTTGTTTTGTTTTGCTTGTTTATCTATTGGTTCTGTGGTGTGTTCATATAGTCTCCTTTTTATTCCTTTCTCTTTTCTCATCTTTTTTGCTCTCTTTTCTCGCCCCTAATCCTCTTTTCTCAAGTGGTCACTTATAGTGGGGTTATTATTGTCGTGAGTATATTCGTGCTTTGGTCCCTTTGTGTGGTGTCTTGTCGAGTTGAATTTTATCCTGTCTGGCCAGGTGCTAGAGAGTGAATCTCACAACCAGACACCTGTAGAGGAAAATCCATCCACAAATGGGTCAATGATACCACAGACCCAACTACAGAGGCAGGAAGGAAGTGGCAGTGAGGAAGAGAGCATAAGTCAGTGAGGGACCAAAAGAGAAGTGTGTGGTCATGTGGGATGTGAGTGTGTGCATGTGAGTGAGGCACAGATAGATCCCGCAATGGTCTGGCTAGACAGGCTTCCTTAACTAGGTGGCTTCTGATACTGTTGTAAACAGTTCCAGGAGGCCGACTCATCCTCAGAACCTTAGTGTTTTTAAGGGGAGAGCTGCTGTAACTGGGAGCCAGGCCACACACCCCCCAGGGTGCCCTCAGATAACACTTGGGACTCTTTAGACACCCCTGCCAGACACCCGCTACTTCATATGTGGTCCCACAGTCAACTAGTCTCCAGCCACCCTGGGCACAGGCTCCTGTGAGTTCTGAAGCATGCTCTCCTTTGACCAGCCCAATGCCTTAGCCCAAGGCACTGCAACCACACAAGCAGCAGACATGTGAACAGCCCACCTCTGTCCAAGGAGCAGCAGTTCCGTGACCAGCCTGCCCCAGGCCTAAGAGCAGAAGCCTCTTGTGGCAGCCCCCGTCCAAGGATCAGCAGCTGTGTGAGCGACCTGTTCCCCAGTCCAAGAAGCAGCATCCACGTGAGCAGCCTCACCCCTTTCTAATGAGCAGCCCACACTAATCCAAGGAGCATCAGCCAAAAGCAGTCTGCACCTGTCCGACGAGCAGCAGCTGGGTGAGCATCCCAACTCTATCCAAGGAGCAGCAGTCACACATGCAGCTCACTCCCACCTAAAGCGCAGAAACCATGCAAGCAGCCCATCCCCCATTTGAGAACCAACAACTGAGTGAGCAGCCCACTCCCTTATGAGGAGCAGTCGCCCTGTAAGCAACCCGCCCTTGTCCAAAGGCTACAGCCTCATGAGCAACCCGCTCCATCTAGGAAAAGCAGCAGCGTGCAGCCAGCCTAGATCCAAGGGGCAGCAGCCACATGATCAGCCCACCTCTGTCCAAGGAATAGCAGCTGTGTGAGCAGCTTTCATTACCAGCCAGAGACACCACTCCTGCTAACAGCACCCACCAGAGGAGCCACTGTCATCTGAGGAGCAGCCACCTTGAGGAGCAACTTCAGCCCAAGGAACCACTGCCACCCAAGGAGCAGCCCCTGCATGAGTAGACATCCAGATCAGTCGGTGAGACCAAAAATGGGTAGACAAAAAAACCCACAAAGAAAAGAAAAGAAGGAATCGCTAGAAAAGCACTAAGTGAAACAGATGCATGCAATATGTCAGAAAAAGAATTCAGAATAAGGGTCCTAGAGTGCATAAACCAGATGGAGGAAAAAATTAACAACTTATGTAAGAATCAAGAAGAAATGAAGGGTGATATAGCTGCCATAAAAAAACACCATGGAAAGTTTCAACAGTAGACTAGGAGAAGCAGAGGACCGAATTAGTGAATTAGAAGACAGGGAAGCAAAACACACCCAAACAGAACTGCAATTAGAGAAAAAAAATTAAAAGACAAGAGGAGAGCCTAAGGGAGCTATGGGACAACAAGAAACGAAGTAACATATGAAAAACAGGAGTTCCAGAACAACAGTAAGAGGAACAAGGATTAGAAAACGTATTTGAAGCAATAATCTCAGAAAACTTCCCTGAGATGGGGAAGAAAAAAGTCACACAAGCACAGAGATTCCCAAACAAGATGAATCCAAAAAGACCTACACCAAGACATATCATAATTACCATGGCAAATGATCAGGACAAAGAGAGAATCTTAAAGGCTGCAAGACAGAGACAGAAAGTTATATACAAGGAAGCTCCATTAAATTATCAAATGATTTCTCAACAGAAATACATCAGGCCAGAAGAGAATGGATGGAAATTTACAAAGTGATGCAAAGCAAGGGACTGAATCCAAGATTATTCTATCCAGCAAGGCTATCATTCAAAATTGAAGGGGAAATAAGAAGCTTAACAAACAAAAAAAGGTTAAGGGAATTTATCACTACAAAGCCAGCAATACAAGAAATGCTAAAGGGACTGGTGTAAAAAGAAGAAATAAAAAGGTAAGAAATAACATGGCACAAAAAAATAAAATGGCTACCAACAAGTACCTTTCAGTAATAGCTTTAAATGTAAATGGACAAAATGCTCCAATCAAAAGACACCGAGTCGCTGAATGGATAAAAAAACATGACACATATATTTGCAATTTACAAGAGACTCACTTCAGAATAAGAGACTCACACAGACTGAAAGTGAAGGGATGGAAAAATATCTTTCAGTCAAATGACAATGAAAAAAAAAAGCTGAGGTAGTGATACTTATATCAGCTAAAATAGACCTCAAAGTGAAGGCCATAACAAGAGATAAGGAAGGCCACTTCATAATACCAAAGGGATAAATACAACAAGAGGACTTAACCTTGATAAACATATATGCACCCAATGCAAGAGCACCCAAATACATAAAAAAAAACTCCTGGAAGATATCAAGGGAGAGATCAACAACAATACAATCATAGGAGGGGACTTTAATACACCTCTGACATCACTGGATAAATCCTCTACACAAAAATCAGCAAAGAAATGGCAATCCTAAATGACTCGCTAGATCAGATGGATTTAATTGACATCTTCAGAACATTTCATCCCAAAGCCATGGAATATACGTTCTTCTCAAGTGCACATGGGACATTTTCAAAAATAGACCACATATTGGGTCACAAGCAAAGTCTCCCCAAATTCAAGAAGACTGAAGTCATATCAAGCATCTTCTCAGATCACAATGGCATAATATTAGAAATAAATTACAAAAAAAACAATACAAACCATTCAAACTCTTGGAAGCTGAATAGCATGTTATTATATATTGATTGGGTTACCAATTAGATCAAAGAAGAAATTAAACACATCCTGGAAACTAATGACAATGAAAACACAACAACCCTAAACCTATGGGACACAATGCTGAGAGGGAAATTTATAGCTCTGCAGGCCTACCTCAAAAAAAACAAGAAAAAATGGTAGTAAATCGTCTAACTTTACAACCCAAAGAATTAGAAAGAGAGCAATAAAATCCCAGAATGAGCAGAAGAAAAGAGATAATAAAGATTAGAGCAGAAATAAATGGCATAGAGACAAAAAAACAATACAAAAGATCAATGAAACCAAGAGCTGGTTCTTTGAAAGGATAAACAAGATTGATAAATAAGCCAGGCTCACCAAGAAGCAAAGAGAGAGGAACCAAATAAACAAAATCAGAAATGATAGAGGTGAAATAGCAATAGACCCCACAGAAATACAAAATATTATTTAAAAATACTATGATCAACTCTACTCCAACAAACTAGACAACCTTGAAGAAATGGACATATTCCTAGAAAAATACAACCTTCCAAAACTCAATCAGGAAGAATCTAAAAATCTCAATACCTAATAACTATGGAAGAAATTGAAGCAGTAATCAAAAAGCTTCCAGCAAATAAAAGCCCAGGGCCAGATGGCTTCACAGGGGAGTTTTACCAAACATTGAAGGAAGAACTAAAACCTGTCCTCCTGAGAATACTCAAAAAAATTCAAGAGGAAGGAACACTTCTGAGCTCATTCTATGAAGACAGTGTTACCCTAATACCAAAACCAGACAAAGACAACATAATGAAAGAGAATTACAGGCAAATATCCCTCAGGAACATAGATGCCAAAATCCTCAACAAAATCCTAGCAAACTGGATCCAGCAGTACATCAGAAAGATCATACACCATGACCAAGTAGGATTTATCCCAGGGATGCAAGGATGGTACAATATCCACAAATCAATAAACGTGATACTTCACATAAACAAATTGAAAGATAAAAAACACAGTCATATCAATTAATGAAGAAAAAGCATTTGACAAAATACATTTTATTTTTGATAAAAACTCTCAGCAAGGTGGGAATAGAAGGATCATACCTCAACATAATAAAAGCCATATATGACAAACCCACAGCCAATATCATACTCAATGGGCAAAAACTAAAACCATTTCCCCTTAGAACAGGAACAAGACAAGGATGCCCACTCTCACCACTCCTGTTCGACATAGTACTGGAAGAATTAGCCATCGCGATTAGACAAGAAAAAGAAATAAAAGGCATCCAAATTGGAAAAGAAGAAGTAAAACTGTCCTTATTTGCAGATGACATGATATTGTACATAAAAAAAAACACAAAGACTACATTAAAAAACTATTAAACTTAATAAATGAATTCAGCAATGTAGCAGGATACAAAATTAATGCTAAGAAATCTATGGCAGCCCTAACCGGTTTGGCTCAGTGGATAGAGCGTCAGCCTGTGGACTCAAGGGTCCCAGGTTCGATTTCGGTCAAGGGCATGTACCTTGGTTGTGGGCACATCCCCAGTAGGAGGTGTACAGGAGGTAGCTGATCGGTGTTTCTCTCTCATCGATGTTTCTAACTCTCTATCCCTCTCCCTTCCTCTCTGTAAAAAATCAATAAAATATATTTTTTAAAAAAATTAAAAAAAGAAATCTATGGCATTTCTATACACCAATAGTGAACTTACAGAAAGAGAGACTAAAAAAGCAATCCCATTTACCATCACACCAAAAAAATTAAGATACCTAGGAATAAACTTAACTAAAGAGGTAAAAGACCTCTACTCAGAAAACTACAGGATGTTGAAAAAAGAGATACAGGAAGACATAAACAGATGGAAGAACATACCATATTCATGGATAGGTAGAATCAACATCATTAAAATGTCCATACTACCCAAAGCAATCTATAAATTCAATGCACTTCCTATTAAAATACCAACGGCATATTTCACAGACCTAGAATGAACTCTCCAAAAATTCATCTGGAACAAAAAAAGACCCTGAATAGCTGCAGTGATCCTGAGAAAGAACAAAGTAGGTGGGATCTCCATTCCAGATATCAAGCTATATTACAAAGCCACTGTTCTCAAAACTGCCCAGTACTGGCACAAAAATATAGATCAATGGAATAGAATACAGAACCCAGAAATCGACCCGAACCAATATGCTCAATTAATATTTGACAAAGGAGGCAATAACATACAATGGAGTCAAGACAGTCTCTTCAATAAATGGTGTTGGGAAAATTGGACAGATATATGCAAAAAAAATGAAACTAGACCACCAACTTACACCATACACAAAAATAAACTCAAAAAGAACAAAGGACTTAAATGTAAGATGGGAAACCATAAAAATACTAGAGGAATTTAACAACAACAAAATCTCAGACATATACCGAAGCAATTTTTTCACCAATACAGCTCCTAGAGCATTGGAAACCAAAGAGAAGATAAACAAATGGGACTACATCAAAATAAAAAGCTTCTTCACAGCAAAAGAAACCATCAACAAAACAACAAGAAAACCCACTGCATGGAAGAACATATTTGCCAATGTTAGCACTGATAAAGGTTTAATCTCCATCATTTATAGGGAACTCATACAACTTAACAAAAGGAAGATAAACAATCCAATCAAAAAATGGGCAAAGGACCTAAATAGACACTTTTCAAAAGAGGACATTCAGAAAGCCAAGAGACATATGAAAACATGCTCAAAGTCACTAATGATCTGAGAGATGCAAATCAAAACAACAATGAGGTATCATCTCACACCTGTCAGAATGGCTATCATCAACAAATCAACAAATGACAAGTGCTGGAGAGGATTCGGAGAAAAAAGAATTCTCCTGCACTGCTGGTGGGAATGCAGACTGGTGTAGCCACTATGGAGGACAGTATGGAGTTTCCTCAAAAAGTTAAAAATGGAACTGCCATACAGAGGCAGAACAGCATTGAACAGACTGTCAAACTACAGCTGGAAGGCTCGGGAGGGTTGGGGGGAAGTTAAGAGATCAACTGAAGGACTTGTATGCATGCATATGAGCATAATCAATGGACACAAGACACAGGGGTAGGGGAGGAGAGGGGAAGGTCAAGGGGGATACATGGAGGCTTATTTAACACTCTTTGTATTACTTTAAGCAATAAAACAAAATTTTAAAAAAAGAAAGAAAAGAGAAAACATTAAAATAGAATGTAAAACACTAATCCAAAAAAAAGATAAAAGTAAAAGAAATGAAAGGTTAAAAAGTAAACCTACACAATAAAAGCCTAATAGAAAATCAACCAAATGGCAGAGTAACCGACCAGTGGGGGTGGGGCCAATGAATAGGCAGCACCAGGCCAGCCAAGGCAGGTGCCAGCAAATTGAGGGAGGGAACAATGATTGGAGGATAGCGTGACTATCAGCAGCACAGGAGCAATCAGAGGGCAGCTGGCCACTCACCAGCCAACGCCGTCCCCCAATTGCCCCACCAGTTGCCTCTGGCAGAAGGAGGCCACCAGTGGTGACAGTGATTGGCCCACCAGTAGCCTACCACATAGGGAGGTCATTGGCCATGGAGATGGAGTGATCAGGGGGTCAGGGCCAGCCACTCGCCAGCTGGTGAAATCCCCCAATCAGCCTGCTGGTTGCCTCCTGCAGAGGGAGGCCAGACTGTGGCTTAGGCCCACTCACTTCAGGCTCCGGACTGCAAGATGGTGCAGGCCAGGCTAAGGGACCCCCCCATCCCGAGTGCACAAATTTTTGTACACTGAGCCTCTAATAATAATGGTAAATAAAAATAATTTTAAAAGTAAAATAAAGAGAAAATTTTTTTAGTTTCTTAAGTAAAAGATAAAAAATAAAATTTGAAGTAGTGAAATTCGTTTGCTTCAGCTGAGTTTTTATGTCCTATGTGAGCTGGTTTAAGGCCCTCTCTACTGTTCTGTTTCCTTATTAAAATGCCAACTGATTGTCTATTTTTCTTTATCCCATTTATTTGTAGTCACAAGTTAACAAAGAGCATCATTGGAGGTGAAGAGTCATTGGAGGTGAAGTAGGGTATTGCCGGATCACAGTCTCTCTATAAGACGTCTTTACTGATCGAGTCAGAGCCCTCACACCTTTTTGCCTGTTTGATATTTTACTTTAGCTCGGGCTCTCTTATATGCATCAAAATACCAAACAGTTATTGCATACCTTGTAGCATATGCTGGTTGTACTTCGGCAATGGAATTTTACATTGATTTTGTATCCTGCAATTTACTGTATTTGTTTATTGTTTCTAATAGTTGTTTGGTGGGTTCTTTAGGCTTTTCTATCTACAGAATTATGTCATCTGCAAAAAGTGACAGTTTTACTTCTTTCTTCCCAATTTGGATTGACTTTTATTTATTTATCTTGCCTCATTGCTCTGGCTAGGACTTCCAGCACTATCTAATCTAATAAAAGAGAAACATGCAAATTAGTGTCACTCCACCACACCCTCAAGCCACACCCACTGGCCAATCAGAGCAACTATATACAAATTAACCCAACCAAGATGGCATCTGGCAGCCATGGAGCTGGAGCAAGCAGGAGGCTTGGTTGCCCTGGCAATGGAGGAAGCCAACTTCCCACCTGCCCTGGCCGGCTGTGGCCTCTGCTCAAGGCAACAAAGTTTCAATTATAGAAGACAAATTAATCCCAGATACCTTCTTCCAGCCATCTTTGCTGGGAGCGTGGGTCACTGGGGGCCATGGCCAGCCTGCAAACAGCCATCAGTCCCTCACTCAGGATGGCAACACCCTCATGGGTGAGGGTCCCTACTGTAGGGCTTGGCCAGCCTGCAAACAGCTATCAGCCCCTCACCCAGGCTGACCAGGCACCCAGTGGGACCCCCACCCTGATCTGGGACACCCTTCAGGGCAAACAAACTGGCTCCCTCCCGTGCACCAGGCCTCTATCCTATCCTATATAATAAAAGGGTAATATGCAAATTGACCCTAACAGCAGAACAACTGGGAATGACTGGTCACTATGACACACATTGACCACCAGGGGGCAGACACTTAATGCAGGAGCTGCTCCCTGGTGGTCAATGTGCTCACAGGGGGAGCTCTGCTTAGCCACAAGCCAGGCTGAGGGCTGCCAGTACAGCAGTGGTGGTGGGAGCCTCTCCTGCCTCTTCAGCAGCACTAAGGATGTCCGACTGCAGCTTAGGCCTGCTCCCTGCTGGCAAGTGTACATCCCCAGAGGGCTTCCAGGCTGCCAGAGGGATGTCTGACTGCCAGCTTAGGTCTTATCCCCTGGGGAGGGGGTGTAAGCCAGCAGGTGGACATCCCCTGAGGGGTCCCAGACTACAAGAGTGCACAGGCCAGGCTGGACTGAGGGACACCCCTGAGTGCACATATTTTTGTGCATTAGGCCTCTAGTGTTTAATAAGGGTGATGAGAGTAAACAAAATTGTCTTGTTCCTGATCTTAGACGAAAAGCTTTCAATTTTTCACCATTAGTATGATATTAGCTGAGGATTATAGGGTTTTTATTATGTTGAAACTAGGAGCCTGGTGCACAATATATTGTGCACTCCAGGGGGGTCCCTCAACCCCACCTGTACCCGCCCAACCTGTGGCCTGCCACCTGCACATCGCGCCCCGCCCACCCACACACACCACCCACCACTCTGCTCACCCTGATGCCTGCACTTCACTCGCCTCCAGGGCTGCCGGCCTCCATCTTGGCTGAGTTAATTTGCATACAGCCGCTCTGATTGGCTGGTGGGCATGGCTTAGACATCCCGAAGAAATGGTCAATTTCAATATTATGCTTTTATTAGATACGATACTTTCCTTCCATTTCTATTTTATTGATTGTTTTAATCATAAACAAATGTCTTATCAAATGCTCTTTCAACATCTATTGATAAAATCACACGATTTTTACCCTTTCTTTTGTTAATGTGATATATCACATTGATTTATTTGTATATGTTGAACCATCTTTGTGCCTCTGAAATGAACCTCACTTGATTGTGATGTATTATTTTTTGATGCACTATTATATTCTACTAGAGGCCCGGTGCACGAAATTTGTGCACGGAGTGGGAGTGGGGGGTGGGGTTGGTGTCCCTCAGACCAACCTTCACCCTTTCCAATCTGGGACCCCTTGAGGTATGTCCAACTGCCCATTTAGGCCCAGTGATATCGGGCCTAAACTGGCAGTCAGACATTTCTTTCACAATCAAGGACTGCTGGCTCCTGACCTCTCGCCTGCCGATTGCCCCTAACCACGTCCCTGCCAACCTGATCAATGCCTAACTGCTCCTGGCCAGCCTGATTGCTCCTAACTGCCCTCCCCCTGCCAGGATGGTCCCCCCCAACTGTCCTCCCCTGCAGGCCTGGGTCCCCCACAACTGCCCACCCCTGCAGGCCTGGGTCTCTCCCAACTGCCATCCCCTGCAGGCTTGGGTCCCCCTCCCCAACTGTCCTCCCTTGCAGGCCTGGGTTCCCCCCCAACTGCCCTCCTCTGCCAGCCTGGGTCCCCCCAAACTGTCCTCCCCTACAGGCCTGGATCTCCCCCAACTGTCCTATCCTGTGGGGCTGGGTCCCCACCAACTGCCTTCTTCTGCCAGCCTGGTCATCCACAATTGTCCTCCCCTTCAGGGCTGGGTCCCTCCCAACTGCCCTTCTCTGCAAGCCTGGTCTTCCCCAACTGCCCTCCTCTGCCAGCCTGGTCCCCCACAACTGTCCTCCTCTGATAGCTTGGTCCCACCCAACGGTGCTCCCCTGCAGGCCTGGGTTCCCCCAACTTCCCCTCCCTTGTAGTCCTGAGTCCACCCCAACTGCCCTCCTCTACTGGCCTGGGTCCCCCACAACTGCCATCCTCTGTCAGCCTGGTCCCCCCCAACTGCCCTCTCCTGCAGGTCTGCGTTCCCCCCAACTGCCCTCCCCTGCAGGCCTGGGTCCCTCCCAACTGCCTTCCCTTGTAGGCCATCTTGTGGTGGTCATCTTTGACCACATGGGGGAAGCCATCTTGTGATGGTCAGTTTGCATATTACTTTTTTATTAGATAGGACTAGAGGCCCAATGCATGAAATTCATGCAAGAGTAGGCCTTCCTTCCCCTGGCTGTCAGCACCAGCTTCCCTCTGCCATCCAGGACCCAGGCTTCACTTGCAGACCTGGCTTCCTCCAGAAGGACGTCCAGTCTAATTAGCGTATTATGCTTTTATTGTTATAGATTTGCTAGTATTTTATTTAGGACTTTTGCATCTGTGTTCATCAGAAATATCTGTCTGTAGTTTTCTTTTTTGTGTGCTATCCTGGCCAGGATCTGGTATCAGGGTTATGTTAGCTTCATAAAATGTGTTAGGAAGTATTACTTCTTATTCAATTTTTCGAAGGGTCTAAGTAGGATAGGTTTTAAATGTTCTTTGAAAGTTTGGTGGAATTCACTGGTGAAGCCATCTGGTCCTGGACTTATTTTATTTTTGGGGGGGCCAGGGGAGGGGGCATTCACAGTTGTTTCAATATTCTCACTGCTGATCAGTCTACATACATTTTCCAGTTCTTCATGATTTAGTCTAGGAAGGTTATATATTTCTAGGACCTTACCATTTCTTCTAGGTCATTGAATTTGGTGGCAGATAGTCTTTCATAATGTTCTAGTATGATCTTTTGTATATCTGTGATGTCTGTGGTGACTTCTCCTCTCTCATTTCTGAGTTTGTTTATATGGATCTTTTCTCTTTTTTCCTTTTGAGTCTAGCCAGGGTTTCCCCAAATTTTGTTTTATTATTTTTTTCTATTGCATTCAATTCTGCTCCATTTTATCATTTTCTTTCTTCTGCAAACTGGTTTGCTTTTGTTCTTCTTTTTCTAATTCTTTAATATGTGATTTTAGGTTGTTTATTTGGGATATCTCTTATTTCTTGAGATAGGTCTGTAATGATATAAATTTCCCCCTTATCACTGCTTTTGCTGCATCCCAGAGGTTTTGATGTGTTGTACTGTCCTTCTCATTTGTCTCTCTATATATTTTGATCTCATTTTTTATTTCTTCTTTGACTCAGTCAGTTTTTAGTAGTACATTATTTAATCTCCACATATTTGTGGGTTTCTTATTTCCTTTTTGCAGTTGATTTCTAATTTCAAGGCATTGTAGCCAAAGAATATGCTTGGTATCATTTCAACCTTCTTGAATTTGTGCTAGTTTTGTGACCCAACATATGGTTTATCCTTGATAATGTTCCATGTGCACTGGAAAAGAATGGATAATCTGAAGTTCTGGGATGAAATGTTCTGTTAATGTCAATCATGTCTATTTGGCCTAGTGTTTCATTTAAAGCCGATATTTCTTTATTGATTTTCTGTTTGGTTGATCTGTCTAAAGCTGTCAATGGAGTACTAAGGTCCCCAGCTATGATTGTGCTTTGATTGTCCCTTTAGTCCTGTGAGTAGCTGTTTTCTATATTATGGTGCTCCCTGGTTGGGTGCATATATATTAAGAAGTGTTGTATGTTCCTGATGAAGTGTTCCCTTTATTATTATAAAGTGCCCATCTTTGTCTGCTGTTATTTTTGTTATCTTGAAATCTACTTCATCAGATATGAATATGGCTACATCTGCTTTTCTGTGGCTGTTATCTCTTGGAGAATAATTTTCCACCCCTTTACACCTTGAATCTAACTTTGTCTTTGCATCTTAGATGTGTCTCTTGTAGGAGCATGTAGTTGGGTTTGGTTTTGATGCACTCTGCAACTCTGCCTCTTTATTGGTGACTTCAGACCATTAACATTTAGGGCAATTATTGATGTATTAAGGATTTTTTTTAAAAAAAATCTTTATTGTTGAGATTATTACAGATGTCTCTCTTTCTCCCCCCACCCCCAATAGCTCCCCTCCGCCCAATCCCCACCCTGCCCCAGGCCTTCGCCACCCTATTGTCTGTGTCCATAGGTAATGCATACATGCATATAAGGTTTTTGCTTAATCTCTTCCTACCTCCCCACCCCCTTCCCTCTGAGAATCGTCAGTCTGTTCCATTTCCATGCCTCCCATTCTATCTTACTCACCAGTTTATTCTGTTCATTAGATTTCTTATTCGTTTGATTTTTAGATTCAATTATTGATAGATATGTATTTGGTAGCATTTTGTTGTTCATAATTTTTATCTTTAACTTTTTCTTCTTCTTCTTCTTCTTCTTAAAAAATACCCTTCAGCATTTCATATAATCCTGGTTGGGTGGTGATGAACTCCTTTAGCTTTTTCTTGTCTGTGAAGCTCTTTGTCTGACCTTCAATTCTAAATGATAGCTTTGTTGGTTGTATGTCCTTGCTGTTCATTACTTTGAATATTTCTTGCCACTCCCTTCTGGCCTGCAAAGTTTCTGTTGAGAAATCAGCTGACAGTCGTATGGGTGCTCCCTTGTAGATAACTAACTGCTTTTCTTTTGCTGCTTTTAAGATTCTCTCTTTGTCTTTTGCCCTTGGCATTTTAATTATGATGTGTCTTGGTGTGGTCCTTCTTAGGTTCCTTTTGTTTGGGGTTCTCTGTGCTTCCTGGACTTGGAAGTCTATTTCTTTCACCAGGTGGGGGGAGTTTTCTGTCATTATTTCTTCAAATAGGTTTTCAATATGTTGTTCTCTCTTCTTCTGGCACCCCCATAATTCAGATGTTGGTTCACTTGAAGTTGTCCCAGAGACTCCCTACACTATCTTCATATTTTTTGGATTCTTTTTTCTTTTTGCTCTTCCGGTTGGGTGTTTTTTACTTCCTCATATTTCAAATTATTGATTTGATTCTCAAGATCCTCTAGTCTGCTGTTGGATCCCTGTATATTATTCTTAATTTTAGTCAGTGTATATGCTTAGTTTCTGCCTTTTTTTTTTTCATTCTCACTAAGATCCTTGAAAATCTCACTAAGTCCTTGGAGGTTTCTAGAGCATTCTAGAGTAACCATATAACTGTGGTTTTGAACTCTGTATCCAGTATTTTTCCTTCTTCCATTTCTTTCATTTGTGACAAGTTCCTTTGTCTCTGCATTTTGGCTAATTCCCTGTGTTTGTTTCTATGTATTGTGTAGAGCTGTGAAGTGTCCTTGAGTTGATAGAATGGCCTTGTGTAGTAGGTGTCCTATAGGGCCCAGTGGCTCAGCCTCCCTAGTCACCTGAGGTGAACACTCTAGGTGCTCTGTCAGATGTCTGCTGACTCAATCACTGTTCCCTTCACTTGCCCTGCTGGACTCCCCCCACCACCGCCCCCCCGGCTCTGCTCCCTTCAGCTGTCAGTTCCTCCCAACTGAAGGAAGCACCTGCTACTGCTGTCTCTCTCCCCTCTCCAGGCCCAGCCAAGAGCTCCTGGCTGTAGGGCTCATCTGTGGACCATCTGTGCTTTCCTCCCTTCTCATCTCCCTGTCTATTCCCAGTTGCCCACCTTAGATGTTTCAGTCTCTTGGCATGTCTCTGTGTTGAGTAGGGACTTCTTTGTTGAATTATAGTTGGTTACATTGTTGAAATTTCAGGGGGAGAGACCAGGGGGATCTCTCACACTGCCATTCCTCTGATGTCACTCCACAATATACTTTCAAAGGATACAGTTTCAATTTATTTAGCTTCAGTTCCCTTCAGCAATGATATGCACATCTATAATGCACACCTTT
>PVJC01003083.1:0-73367 GCA_004026665.1 Murina feae
CTGCTTTCTGGTGGCTGGAGGAAGATGGGCAGTAGGCAAGCTTGGGAGGCAGGCAGCACCCAGCCCTGGTCACAGCTCAAAAAAGAGAACAACATGCAGGGGAGGGCAAGAGTCTGAGAGATCAACATAGAGGGGGTGCCTGCTCCAAGCCTCCACAGTGTACATGGGGGCAGGCCCCCGGCAGGTAGACACACACAGGAGGACTGCTCCGAGCCTCAGATGTGGCTGGGGGCAGGTCCCCAGTGGTGACACACACACATACACACACACACACAAAAGGCGCCTGGCAGACTGGGCCATCATAGGACATCCACTGAGGGGTCCCAGATTGTGGGAGGGCACAGGCCGGGCTGAGGGACTCCCTCCACCCCGAGTGCACAAATTTTTGTGCACCGGGCCCCTAGTTATTGATAATGGTCAAAAAGTGAAAAAGACCCACATGTCCATGTACTGCTGACCAGATAAATAAAATGCACTATATACTTATAATGGAATATAATTTGGCTGGAAAAAGAAATGAAATACTGGTAGATGCTACAACATGGATGAGCCTTAGACACATTATGTTACGAAAGAATCCAGTCACAATTGAACACATACTATAAGATTCATTTTATGGGCAGTATCCAAGAGAGGAAAATCCATAGAGGTAGAGAATAGAGTCATGGTTACCAAGGACTGGGGGAAGGTAGGGCTGGGGGTGATTGCTAGTGGATATAGGTTTCTGTCTGGGTTTCAATATACTAAAAACCATTGAACTATATACCCCAATTATTCAAAATCCATGTTATATGACTTATATCTCCAGCTGTTAAAAAGTATGCAAATATATAATACCAGAGGTCTGGTGCACAAATTCATCCACGGGTGGGATCCAGCCGCCTGCCCCAATGGGGGCTGATCAGGGCCTGGCTGGTGGGGAGGAGGAGCCACAGGTGGGTCAGCTGGCCAGTTCCACTCCTAATGGTGGGGAGGGCAATTGGGGGCTGGGCCGGCAGGGGGAGGGGCTGTGGGAGGTTGGGGGGGCAATTGGGGCCCCCACCGGGTTGGTTGGCCGCCACAGTGCACATCATAGCGACCGATCATTCTGGTTATTCTGGTTGTTCCAGTCACTTGGCTTATATATATATATAGATGGTCTCTTGCATTTTTACCTGGCTGCCCTTCTCATCATTGAGGTCTCGTCTCAGATAGGCTGCTCCTGCCACAGTCCCCACCATTCTCTACCCCTTACTCTCAAGCTGTTACCTTCAAAGCACTTATCACTCCATGAAAGCATCTTACTTGTTTGCTGGTTGTTTGTCTTCCTTATTAAAGTGTAGACTCCATGAGAGCATGGGATTCAGTTTGTTTTATTTACCAATATAGTCGCAAGGCTTAGAGCTATGCTTGAGCAATAGTAGGTCCTCAAAAAATATTTGATGAACAAGCAAAGGAACAAATGAATCTGCTTATGTGGCAGATGAAGTAGCTGGGCTTTGTTTTCAAATAATCAATCCTCTTCCTCTCCCATCATCCCTGCCCACTTCCCTCCATGCCCTCCTTTCCTCTCAGGCCTTCTGTTCTCCTTAGGGCTGGGATTGTGGAAGGCCCTGGAAGCCCATACTCCTGGCTCTGCTGCAGCCTCACTCTATCACGTGGTCCTCCATTCACACCTGGCCGCTTCTCAAGACTAGGCCCACTTTCATCCTCCTTTTAGCTTCAGGGTAACCAAGAGGCATTGTGGCAGAGACACAGGCAGATTCAGGAGGTCTGCAGGGATTTTCCTGACAAAGCTACATCCTCTATGGGGACTTGACGTTCATTCCTCTCACCAGGTCTCTTTGGTCAGGGACGCCCATATAGATGACTAATAGGCATAAGGCAGCTTGGGTGAGCTAGGATGGGCAGAGCCTAGAGGAACTGGAACCACCCAGCCTGTAGCAGGGCAGTGTGTGTGTGTGTGTTTAGGGAGGTCAGTGCCCCCAGACCCTGCAGGTAGTCCCGAGACCCAGAAGGCAGAGCCAAGACCAGGAGGAAGCCAAGTGCAACTCCTTCTGGGGCCAAGCTGATCTGTGCCATTGAAACATACTGCCTCAAAAGGAATTGAGCTCCTTCTCCCAAGGGCTAAGCAACAAGGATCTATCAGGGGCAAGAGAAGACCTTGGGAGGCCCTGAGGACCTTGGCTCCCTGGATGTTCTCTTAAAGTTCTCAATTCTGGAATTGGTCCAGTCAAATGTCATCAGATGTAATACTCATATAGGCCAGCAGAGGGCAGTGCTTGGTTGCTACAAAGTCCTGCAAAGTTGCCTGAAAACCCCCAAATCTCTGGTTTCCAAGGAGCTCCAGAGAAGCCCAATGAACCTGACTCCCACACTCAGGTCTTATTCTCTGGCTACAATGCTCTGTCCCAATCTTTGTCTATGACAACCCAAATTTTTTCTGACCCTTAATGCTCCTAAAAGCTTGTGGCGCCTGTCTGCCCCCAGCCCCAGTCATGAGCAGAACACGATCTGCCAACACTGTCTTCAGGCCCTGCACACTCTGTACCAGGCCTCTGTTGGCTCCCCTCCTAACTCTTGGCCCCCCTCCCTCAGCTCCACCCAAGCTAACCTTTTACTTTATAGACGGCGAATTTCAAGCTCCAGGACCTTTGTACTTGTTCCCTCTGCTCAGAACACCCTTTCCAACCCCAGAGCTGACTCCTTCCATCATTGAATGCACTCAGAGGCCCGCCCCGAGCACCCAGGCAGAGTCTTTCCAATCATCAGGTCTTGTTGCTGGATGATATCCTTTTGCTAGTATGATAGTACCTGGGATTATTTTACCCCACCCAGGTCCCAGTCACCCCTCTGTGACATACCCAGGTCCCAGTCACCCCTCCATGGCTCACCCAGGTCCCAGTTACCCCTCTGTGATCCACCCAGGTCCTAATCACCCCTCTATGACCTACCCAGCTCCCAGTCACCCCTTGGTGATCCATTCAGGTCCTAATCCCTACTGTGTCCCCCAGCAGCCTCACTCTGAGCTCAGGGAAGTGTGCTGCACCTGTTCAGCTGCTACATCTCACATGAGGACACTTAACTCAGCATTTATCGATTTCCACCTGCCTCTTTTCCCCATGCAGTCAGAAGCCTATCTCCCATGTCCCAGGATAGGCTGGGTTCCTGCCCATCCTGTGCTTGGGGAGGCTCTACCTCAGGTTTCACCCTTGGACCCCATATTCTGGGTGACCCCACTGGGCCACTGGTTCCCCCAAGTCTCTAAAGGTAAGCTTCCAAAGGAAGAGAAATGTCTCAGAATGGGGACTGCCACTGTGTGGCCCTGGGGAATGGCTTCACCCTCACCTCAGGCCCCTCATATGCTACATAGGCACAGGGCAGTGCTGGCCCTGCTCTGAGGTTTGCCATGAGGAGAGGTGCCAGCAGAGGAACAACTGGTCCACTGATAAGGGTTGAAGGTAAGCTGTGGCAGCCTCTTCCTTCTCTTCAGGCCCTTAGTAGAGATGAAGAAACTGAGGACAGAGACATTAGGAGCCCACCCATGGCCACACTACTGGACAGAGGGGCATAGGGACAAAATCCAGGTGGACTGACTCCAGCAACCACAGGCCTTCTGTCAATGAGTACTGTATCCACTAAGCTGTGTGACCGGGGTAGAGCACACAGCCTCTCTGAGCCCCCCCTGGAAATTCAGGGAGGATGGGGATGGGAGAGCCGAGCTCAGTCATTAGCTCCCCAAGTGGGGGATGCATTTAGACCGAACATGAACACATTCAGTGACACAAAATCACACGTTGGGAAGCATTCGGGCCTGGCACACAGCAGGGACTTGGAAAGGGTGCTGTTTTGTGATGCTGGAGGCTACAATGGTTAGCTTGAGCGGGACCAGGGCCAGACCTTTCCCTCTGAGCACCCTCACATCTCTCCACCTTGCTCTTGACTTACTGCAGCTCAATAAAGATACTCCACAAGTAAGTGAACCAGAGGCTGCCTCTGTCCCTGTCCTTGGGGAACCCAGGCCTTCTCTGCCTTCCCAGCATATGTGGCACCACACTTCCTGAAGACCCTCATGGTCCCGATGTGTGGTTCCCAACTACATCCAGAAGCATCAAAGGGAAACTTGTGAGAATGGGACCCTCTTGGGCTCAATCCAGAGCTACTGAATCAGAATCCTGACCAGCCCTCAGGGTGTTAGTTAACAGACCTCCCAGTGAATCAGTGCTGCCCCAGTGGGGAGACACCACCTCCAGGAGGCAGAAGTACAGGCTTTTGTCTGCCCAGAGCGATGGATATTTTAGAACTGTGTTTCCCAGTCAAGGCACATCAGGCGCTTTCTCAGAGGCTGAGCCCACTCCCAGCTCAGTGATAATTCTTGACAAGTCCCTCCCTTCTCAGCCATCTGGGGCTTTTGCTGCCACTCCAAGGCTCTGGGAAGGGACACGGAGGATGCAATCACCAGCCTTTTAGAAACTGGTGCTTAGGAACAGATTCTTGCTGAGGACGCTAGGCAAGCCTTTGAGACTGGCAATTTTCAGGGCACTCCACATGTGGCAGGACAATGGGGCTCTGATTGGCAGGAGAGCCAGTAAGGGGGGGGGGCAGAAGGGGAAGAGATAGCAGCTGTTGCTTCAGAGCAGGAAAAGGTAGGCGTACAGGGGACCACATGGGAAAATCTGGGAGATCCTGCAGCAAATGGAGAAGGTGGGGCAGCTCTCATTGTATAGTTCTAAATAAAGCGCTGAGCTTGCTGCACAGGAAAGCAGCCTAGGCAGGGCCTAAAGAACTGGAGTGAGATGGAAGAAGGAGGTTGCAAGATTCCATTGAGAACTCATTCATTCATTCATGCACTTGTTCACTCATTCACTCACACATGTAGAATTAACTCCTTTGGAAGGCATCTCAGGGGCATACAGACTTCAAGGTTTAAATTCTGCCTCCTGCACATAGTTGGCTCCCTCTGCCTCAGTGTCTGACTCTGTGAAATGGTCTTGGTATAAGGCGAAGAAAGAATCCTATGGGTGAAAATGCCCAGCACCATTCCTGGCTCTTAGTAGGTGCTTACTAAATGTGGGCTCAGCTTTTCTGCCCTCTCTTTTCCTTCTCAGGCATTCTGATATCTCCTGAGTACCAAGAACTGACCTGGCCAGTGAGAGACAGACATAGAAAAGACCCCCAGGCCAGGCCTGGCTCTTGCTGAGGTCCCAGTTTTGGAAGCAGGGCATAGTGAGGGACAGGCCTCTAAGTGATTGTAGGGCAGAGCTATGTGTTGTGAGAACTACTAATTCATTTGTTCACTCATTCTTTCACTTACTCATCCAACAAAATTATATCACTGCATATCAGCCTGCATAAGGTACAGTCCCTTCCCACAAGGGATTCAGAGTCTAGCAAGAATAAAGTATTTTTAGCATGCAGAAGGCAAGAAGAAGCTGACTCAGCATTAAGAAAGCACCACAAAGGAGTTGCTATGGGTAGTGGGTTTTGAAGGATGCATAGGAGTTTCCTTGAGGAAGAAGATAAGTGAGGAAAGTATGCTCCTAGAGATGAAACAACCTAAGTAAAGGCAGAGCAGTCTCCTAGTACTTTGAAAAATCTGTCCTAGGAAAAGGCAAACTCACTTGGCTACAGACCTATAATACCGTGTTCATGCTCCACGGGGCACTGTAACAGCAGGAATTATAACCTCCCCACCAACAATGTCTTGATATTATTTCTGTAAATGCTGACTTTGACTAATGTGTAGCTTGTAGATAAATAGCATCCTATATAATAAAAGAGAAACATGCAAATTTACCGTCCCTCTGCTAAGCTCAAGCCATGCTCACAAGCCAATCAGGAGGGATTATGCAAATTAACCCAACTAATATGGTAGCAGCCATGGAGCTGGAGTGAGCAGGAGGCTTGGGTTGCCTCTGGCAATGGAGGAAGCCAAGCTTCATGCCTGCCCTGGTAGCCCTGGGCTCTGCTCAAGACTACAAAGTTTCAATTATAGGCTATAAATAAATCCCAGATACCTGCTTCCAGCCTGCCATGGCCTCCACTCAAGGAAGGGCTGGGAGCATGGGTTGCCAGGGGCAACCCAGGCTTCCAGTGGACTTGGGCTCTGCTCAAGGCTACAAAGTTTCAATTATAGAAGATAAATAAGAAAGAATCTTACGGGTGAAAACACCTAGCACCATCCCTGGCTCTTAGTAGGTGTTTACTAAATGTGGGCTCAGAGAAAAAAAAAGAAAAAAAGGAGATGCTGGGAGCTTGGGTCACTGGGGGGCATGACCAGCCTGAAAACAGCCATCAGACCCTCATCCAGGCTGGCCAGCCACCCCAAGGGGACCCCTCCATCCTGAAGGGGCTGCAGGCAGCCTGAAAATAGCCCTCAGCCCCTCACCCATGCTGGCCACACCCTAGTGGGACCCCCACCCTGATCCGAGACACACTTCAGGGCAAATCAGCCAGCCCCCATTCGTGCACCAGGACTCTATCCTATTTAATAAAAGGGTAATATGCAATTTGACCCTAACAGCAGAACGACTGGGAATGACTGGTCACTATGACACACATTCACCACCAGGGGGCAGATGCTCAATGCAGGAGATGCCCCCTGATGGTCATTGTGCTCCCACAGGGGGAGCTCTGCTCAGCTGCAAGCCAGGCTTATGGCTGCCAGTACAGCAGTGGTAGCAGGAGCCTCTCCTGCCTCCTCAGCAGTGCTAAGGATGTCTGACTACAGCTTAGGCCTGTTCCCTGCTGGAAAATGGACATCCCCCGAGGGCTCCCAGGCTGTCAGAGGGACATCTGACTGCCAGCTTAGGCCTGATTGCCCAGGGAGCAGGCCTAAGCCAGCAGGTGGACACCCCCTGAGGGGTCCCAGACTGCGAAAGGGCACAGGCTGGGCTGAGGGCCCCCCCCCCAAGTGCACAAATTTTTGTGCACCAGGCCTCTAGTGTTTACATAAGAATCCTAGGAACTAACTTCAGAAGTTGCGGACTCCAACCTTCAGTCATCCCAGCTCTAGGAGAATTGCTGACCTTTAACTATTAAAGCCAGGATGACGTAGAACCAGGATGATGAAGACCAGGATGATGCACAGCAGACCATCACTTGACTAGTTTCAGGTCCTTATTGGAATGGACTGTGTTGGTATGCCCATGATAAGTTTTCAACCCCCTTCCCTTGATGTCTTTGTTCTGCTTTTGTAGGTAGAGCACAGGAGGTTTATCTCGGTGCAGTGGCTGATGCAATGCTGTTAGTACACTCCAGCAGTTCAGATCTTTCTGGCAAACCAGGAAGATGGCAACGCCCGCCTGAGCCCCTCCTATAGCCACGTACACCGTACCCCAACCTTTACGCTCATTGGCTCCCTAAGAAGATGTTCCATGATTGGCCACCTCCACCTATAAATACCACTGTAATTCCTCAATAAAATTAGACCTGCATCACAGAACCTGGTCTCTGGAGTCGTGCATGCAAGTGTCCTAGCGCTAGGGGCTCCATTGTCCTCACCCCTGGGAAATTCCCTGCTTCATGCTTTCCCTCTCCCTCCCTATAAAAACTCCTGACTACACTGAGATGCTAAGACAGGCTTTGGACAAGAGTTCTCCATCTTCTTGAAATGCTGGCACTTGAATATACCTCTTTCCTTTTCCATTAGCTCCTATCTCATGAGTTTGGCTTTTGTGGTGGAAGGCAGCTGAACCATGATTCCAGTTTCAGTACCGAAGCAACCTCAGCTGCCTGCCAGGACTAGTTCTGGGCTTCCAGGTCATTGGGAAGATACCATTTACTGAGCATCTACTCCATGGGTAAGGGACCCTTCCAGGCCTTTGCATACATGGCCTCCCTTCATCTTGCAAACCTTTGGAAGTGGTCTGATTTTCTTCTGCCTCAGCAGAAAATTGAGGCTCAGAGAAGAAAGGTGACTTGCCCTTCACCTCCCCACCGCCCCCAACCCCATCTTTGGGAGGAGAGCTAGGATTTGAATCCTGACTGACATAACCTGAAATAATACTCCTCCCATGCCCCACATTCAGACACGGTGCCAATGCCTTTGGTCACCAAGTCCTCTGTGTGGAATCTAGACTCTGCCTTGTTACCCACTATGCCCACCCCAGGTCCTGCTCATACCACTGGGGTTTTCAACTGCTGCCACACCCATGGGCTGGTGTTAATCTGTCCAGATTTCACACCTCTGCCCTTCTCTAGCCTCACTCTTGCCCTCTGTGAAATGAGGCCCATCCCCCCATCCAGCTCTACATTCCTGGCATCCTCCACACCATTTTCTGCACCCATATCTACAAAACCATGATAAGCCAGCTCTGGGTCTTTAAGGTCCTTTAATTTCTCCAGCTATGGTTTTCTCTATATTTTAGTAAGCTGCTTGCAAAATTGTTGATTGATGAGTAAGAATGAGGAGGATGTGGGGCTTGACTTTTTTTTCCTGGAATCACTTCTGGCGGTGCATTCAACTTTAAATTGATTAATAACATAACTCCCAAAATTAATTATCAGCCATTTGCCACTCGGGCAGGCTAGACCCACACCCAATTTGCAGCTCTTTTCTCCATGACCAGTTCCATGGCATCCTAGGAGATTCCCATCTGCCCCACACAGGTACAAAGGCCCTGGCTGGCCTTAGCCCCCAGTATTCCAAGCACTATGGGGCTTTCTGGGGGTCAGAACAAAGTATCACAGGTGCTGCCATCACATGCCACCTCAAGGTGGTTCATGGCCTCACCTGACCTTAGTCTGGGCCTAAAAAAGTTAAGGGGATCCCTGGAAGACCCCAGAATTTCTCCATTCATTCAACAAACATTGATTAGGCAACTATTATGTGCAGCCATCTTTCTGAGCACTGAGGACATAGCAGAGAACAACACAAGGTCCATGACTTTTAGGAGAGGCTGATAACAGAACAGTAAGTGCAGGAATGTTAGAGAGACTTACAGTCTCTGAAGAGAAGCTGATAGGAGAGAAGGGTGAGAATTATCCACTTAAATAGGAGCAAGGACAACCTTGCTGAGGAGAGGTGTGAGGGAAGGAGACACAGAGGCACCTGGGCAAGTATGCAGCAGAGGGAGCAACAGTGCAAAGGCTCTGAGGTAGGGGAAATAACACTTTGCAATATGAAAGACGTTTATCACAAAAGACCAGAACATATGGTTTCATTAACATGAGTGCCCAAAAGAGGCAAGTCCAAAGAGACAGGTAAATCCATAGTGATTGCCAGGAGCTTGGGAGAAGGGGCTAATGAGGACTGATTATTAATCAGTACAAGATTCCTTTCGGGAATAATGAAAGTATTCTGAGATTAGATAGTGGTGAAGGTTGCACAACTCGGTGAATATACTAAATCTATTGAATTGTATACTTAAAATACATGAACTTCATAATATGTAAATTATCCTATCTAAGAAAGAGGGAATATGCTATTTGACCCTCACTCTGTTGCAAAGATGGTGGTTCCCACAGCCAATAAGGAGGGAATATGCTAATTGACTGCCACCCCCTCAAAGATGGTGGCACCCACATCCACAAGATGGCAGTGCCCAGTCCCCTCAGCCCCACTGGGGTGGCAAGCATGTCTCTAGAGTCCCCCAGATTCCTCCGCCTCCCAGAGCCGGCCAAGGCTTGTGCTGCCGGTAGTGGCAGCAGCAGAGGTGTGATGGGGCATAGCGTTCCCCTGATTGCCAGGTTGCCTCCCACCCCTGAGGGCTCCTGGACTGTGAGAGGGGGCAGGCCAGTCCCCCTCTCCAGTGCATGCATTTTCATGCACCAGGCCTCTAGTATATCTATAAAGCTGTTACAGAAGACATATATCATATGCCAGATAGTGATTAGTGCCATGAAGAAAAAGGAATTGGAATAAAGGGGTAGGGATGGGGTTCTGGAAGGATGTTCCCAATGAGGGGACATTTGAGCAAAGACCTGAGCAGAGCTTTGGGTCCAGGTGCGGGGTAATAGCCTTTTCCATGCCTACCATCTAAGCCATCACTGTGTGCAGCTCTGGCAGGGGCAGGCAAGAGTGGAGAAGTGGAGACCAGAGTTGGGTTTGTGGGCCATATCAGACTCCACTTACAGATGCCATAATGTACTTGACGAGGTGTGAGAAGACAAAGTGTGCAGGATTGCACTTTGTGAGAATTTGACATTTTAAAAACAGTAAGAATTTTACCATCTCAAAGCTAGTGGGATAAATGGTAGTTAGGCACAGAGGTTACTGCCATCCCCTGCTCAGAAAGAGCAAAGGTGGTAGTGTTCAGGGCTTACAGGTAGTAGTCACCTAGTGCCCACACATGCATCAGTTGCCCTTAGGAGCGCCCACTTAACTCATGTCCATAGCAGAGCTCAGTATCCTAGGGATCAAAAATCAGTATTCACAACCAGGCTGAGGGAAATGAGTCTACCAGATCACCTAGAGCTCCATATTTTGGAAAGCAGTCAACACTGTTTTCCAAAAGGTTTTCTCTGAGTTAGCTTCATATGCCAGGAAAATCTCCTCTACTTCAAAATGTTCATTGTTCATGCCCTACTTACCCCCCTATCCTGGCACAAGCAGCACCATTAATGAAGGGGGTGGTTGTATCCTAGCATTCCTGGTAGAGCACTCAGTACGTGCAAAGGCCCTCTCCCAGAAATGAGGTGGCAACATGCCTGGCATATTCCAGGAACAGCAAGGAGGCCAGAGAACTGAGGAGGCCTCTGTGCTGAAAAGCTGCAAGGAGAGCAGGTGTCTGGAGAGAAGCACATCAGGGAAGAGGAGCGGGGAGGGGAGGCAGGCAGGTGTGGTGGGGACACCTAGATTTTATGCTAAATGCAGTGAGAAGCCATTGGAGGGTTGGCAGCCAGTGACAGGGAAAGGATTGTAGAGACAGAAAAGACAGGGGAAAGGGGGTTCCATGGAGAGGAATGCACATGTTATGGGCAGGACAGCTCCAAGCCACCAGATTGTTTACAGAGGAAGTTTATAGATAGTGTTACAAGAGGAAGAAGAGGGCAGCACTGGGTGATCTTTGAAACTGATACCACATAGGGAAAGGGGGAAAGTGGCCAATTAGGAAAAGCATGGGGGACATAAAATGGGGAAGCGTCCAATTAGAAGGTAGCATGTACAGACAAAGAAGCTGCCAGCATTTATAATGGAAACCAGTAAATAGCCCTGCTCTGGGCTTAGCCCTGCTCTGATCCTGTGGAGACACCAAGGAAATACAGCTCCACAGATGGGGGAAGGAATGCATTTGGAGCCTGCTCTCTCAGCTGCGCAGGCTTGGGCCCATGGCTGCACTTCTCTATGCTTCCATTTGCTCAACAGCAAAGTGGGCATCAAGACATGTATGCCATAGGAGCTCTGTTAGGAGGAAATAAGCAGGTACATGTCATTGGTTCTTCACAGTAGGGCTGCTCTTGCTCATGGGGTGCAGCAAGTGTAAAATTTGGGGGCTATTTACTGGTTTCTGTGACAATGTCACACTCATATCACCTTTCCAAGACTTCACACATGCAGTGCTTCCTGCCACTGTATATACACACTCCCTTGTTTGTTGCCTGTCTCACCGACTAAAATGTGAGCTTCGGGAGGGCCAGGATTTGGGGCAGTATAGACAATTCTGTGTCCCCAGTGCCACAGCCCACCTATTATTGCATTTAACTCTGCAACAATGCCAGGGTCAGGAGTCTTCAGATAAGGAAGCAGGCGTGGACACTTAGCTGGACACTATTCTGTCCAGCTAAGAAGCTCCCCCAACTGGGGATATCAGAAGGGGTTCTCACCCTCACAGAAACTCAGCTTGCTCTTCTGCTCTGATCCTTCTGAGGCTGGAGGCCCCTCCCTGACCCATGACCCTAACCCACCCCAGACAGGTCAGCTCTGGAAGGGGCTGAATTGATTCCTGCATTCCCGAACCAGAGCTGTCTTGCTTGCTCAAATACCACTGGCTTCACATTAGAAGATCAATACCTTCCACTGGTTTCCAATTTGTGTTTCCAGAACTTCACCTACCAGCCACCTTTTTAATTAACCCCCCTCCCACACACCTGAAGGAGCAGGAGATCACCCTCTCCTGCTGGCCTCTCAGACCACAGACCAAGAGGCTCTAAGAGGCTTGGGGGAGCTGCAGGTGTGTTTAGAGTTGACCAGTTGCAGCTTTCCTGTCACTGAAGGAGCTAACTCTGCCACCTGGATGCCCTCCACATCTGTCCCCTGCTTCTTTCCACAGCCCACAGGAAGGAACCGGGTTTCCATCACAGAGAGAAACAAGAGGATCAGAAAGGTCAAGACAGTGCCCTAAGGCCCCTCCGGCTGATGAGAGCAAGGTTGAATGTGCCCTTTGAAGCAGACAATTTGCAAAAACTCTCCAGGGGAGGGTCTGGTTGGCAGGGGAAGGGGAGGGGCCAGTAGCTGTGACAACCAAGCAGGGAAAGGTAGGTGAGCATGGCCCTGGGAGTATTCCACATTGCTGCTCACATGGTTACCCCTGTGGTGCCTATCACCGGTCAAGGGCAGGAGCTTGTGCCTGTCTCTATCACTGCTCTATCACTGCTCTAACTTTGGTGCTTGGCACATAGTTGGTGCTCAGTAAATTGTTGCTAAATAAGCAGTAATATTTGCCAATACTTAGAACATTCCCTTTGCACTGGGCGTTTTTCTAACATCTTCACCAAGTTGTCTTATTTAATTTCCACAGTAATCCCTTAAGTGGACACTAGTGTCTTCACTTCTAGGCAAGAAAACCGAGGCACAGAGAGGTCAAACAGCTAGCAAGTGGCAGAGCTGAGGTTCCAGCTCAGGCCATCAGACTAGAGCTCCACCCCACTTTCCCTTACCTGCTCTTCCTAACCTGTCAGCTCTGAAGGGCAGGAACTGGGTCCTATGCCTCATAGAACTTCTGTGACATACCAATCACAAAGCTATGTTTGTTGAGAGAATGAATGAGAGGATTCTGCACTCCTTGTTTTCTTGGAAACACAGTCAAGTAGTCTTGGAGGCAAGTCTGGCATACTCCTGGCTGGGGATCAGTAGGAGGAAGGGGGGGCATTCCCACTAGAAATGACAAGCCTCCTAGTGAAGGCACACTTAGGGGCCATTACTCGGGGACCTCTGATTCTGCCTCATCTGCCTCCTCACCAATGCCTTATGTCTGGGCACTCTGTAATCTGTAAAGTAGATTCAGAACCATGATTTCATGTTTACTTTTCTTTACAGAAATTATACTTTATTATTATTATTTTAAAAATCTTTATTGTTAAAAGTATTACATATGCCCCACCATTCTCCCAATGATCTATTCTAGCCAACTATTTCATTTTTTATGTGGAGTCTTAAAGTTTCCAGTAAAGTAAGTAGATGATCACTTTTGAACCAGTATCTGGATAGAGACCATCCTGTGCACACTGTGGGCCAGATCTTAGCCATCTGAACTTCTAATTCTCTCTACTTCATCCTCTCCACTCCTACCCTGAGCCATGGCCCTGACTCAAGGACTCTCACGGGACACAGGCACAGGGTTCATCACACTCCCTCCTGTTCACCCCTCACTTTGGCTACCAGCAGATGCTAACCCAGACAACCAACTGGGTCCCCCTGGCCTTCAAACCTTGACAGTGCCTCCACCACATGTGACAGAGCTGGGCTTATAAGCACCTGCCTAGTGGGAATGAGTGAGGAGGGTGGAGGGGCATGGGATACCATTCTGGGGGTGGGGAAATCCAGCCCATGGTTGCCAGGAGGGAACCAATCCAGGCTGCCAGGATTTCTGAGTCAAGAGAAGACAAATCCACAGTTTCCCCTGAAAGCTTCTGATTTTCAAGTGTCAATAGATAATCTATACTAATAAAAAGGTAATACACTAATTAGATCAGATGTCTTCTGGAAGTCCTTCCTGACCAAGCCAGGCTGGAGAAGCCACCCGCCCATGTTCCCGGGTGCCAGTGCCTGTAGCCGTGGCCCAGAAGAAGCGAAAGCTGTTGGCCCCATGGTCCCGGGCACCAGCAGCTGTGGCTGCAGTCCAGGAGAAGCAGCAGCCACCCACCCCATGATCCCTGGTGCCCTGGAGAAGCTGAAGCTGTCCCCCTCCCTCTGGGCACCAGCGTCTGCAGCTGCGGCCTGGGAGAAGCTGCCCAGGCACTTGAAGCTGCAGCTACGCCTGGTTGCAAAGCCAGCCTGAGTCCTGGGTGCCTGCAGCTGGCCAGAGGAGGGAAGCCTGGGTCCTGGGTGTGGGGCCAAGGCAGAGGCAATTAGGGGCAATCAGGCCAACAGGGGAGAGCCATTAGGGGGATCAGGCCAGTAGGTAGGTGAACAGTTAGGAGCCAGCGGTCCCAGATTGTGACAGGGATGTCCAATGGATTGGGCCTAAACTAGCAGTCAGACATCCCCTGAGGGGTCCCAGATTGAAGAGGGTGCAGGCCAGGCTAGGGACCCCCCTTCCATGCATGAATTTCGTGCATCAGGCCTCCAGTTACACTATAAATTTAAAAAACTTAATAACTTTAACCCATACTCTGTAGGCCAGAGGCAGTTTGTCAGATGCTAGTTTGTGAATTTTGCCCCATTTAGGACAACTCTACTTGGCATTCAAAGCCTTTCATGGTCTGGCCCCTTTGAGCCCAGAGTTAACTTCTAGATATAACAATGCTTTCTTGTCCCAGTCCTGCTCTCTTTACCCTGAATGATGCTGCCTTCTCCAGAAATCCACCCCTGTTTACCCTTGCCCCCAACTTGGCAGAATTTATACAACCAATACTCCTGCACATCAGAATCTCCTGCCCAGGCCTCAGCAACCCCCAGGAAAGAGCCTGGTCTGGAGCCTAGGATCCTGGCCATATGCCCAGATTCCCTCTGCTACCTTTGAGGAGAATCAGCACACAAGATGGTCCTTGGGTCAATCATTCCCTTCCCCGTATTCCCACCCCCATCTTAAAGGGACAGAGAAAATGGAGGCAAGAAACTTCATGAGCATCCTGAATCCCTTAAAACACTTGCTCAAGTTGGCATAAATATCACCCAGTTACCCCAAACTAACCCCCCCCCCAACAGAAATACACTCTCCTACCTGCCATTTTGCTTCTTTCTCCTTGCCCTCTGAGTCCATTTGTCAATCTGCAGTTTCAGCAGGGCATGGGGCTGCCCAGTGAAGTATGGCCACGTGACTGTATTCTGAGAAAGGAGATGTGTTTAGATTCTTTGTCACAGATCCTCTCTCCTCCTCTTGGGGAGGTGGAAATTAGCTCCTACCCCCAGGAAATGGTGCAGCCCAGATGGAGGGGACTGGGTCCTGGGGCATTGGTGCTAGCACTCTGTGGAATCTTAACGGAGAGAAATGAACATCCATCAACTGCCTGGAACATATATGTCATCTCTACCTGGGTAGGCCCAACCAGACTCCAACAGTAAGCCCCCCAGTCCTAATGATTCCCACTGCTTTCACCCCACCAAGCTTCCATGGTCAACACTCCCCTGTGACCCCAAATGAATCCCACTGTCCCACTCCATTGTCACACTCCATGGTTCCCACTCTGAATATTTCACTGTGACCTCTGATAATTCCTGCTGCCCTACCGCTCACTTTGACCCACAGGGCTCCCACTACCCACACTCCATTGTGACTCCCTCCACCCTCTAGGGGTTCCCACTGCCCTCACTCTACTGTGACCTCTGATAACTCCCACTGCCTATTCCACTTTGACCATCCAAGCCTCCTACTGACCTCACTCCATGGTGACTTTCAAAGACTCCCACTGCACTGCTCCACTGTGACACCCCTCTCCCCCACAGAGCTTCCACTACTCACACTCAACTATGTCCCTTGATGATTCCCACTGCCCTTACTCCTTTGTGACCTCTGGTAACTCCCACCGCCCTCACTCTACCATGACCCCTGATGACACCAACTGCTCTATTCCATTTTGACCTCCAGGGCTCCTACTGACCTCACTTCACTGTGACCCACCCAGGGCTCCTGCAACCCATATTCCACTGTGACCCCTATGAGTCCCAGTGCCCTACTTTACTTCGACCTCTGAGGGATCCTACTGACCTCACTCCACAATGACCTGTGATGACCCCGTAACCTTACTCCACTTTGAACTCCCAGGGCTCTTACTGACCTCATTCCATTGTGACTCCCCCAGAGCTCCCAATTGCCTTCACTCCACTGTGACCCCCACACACCAGGACTCCCACTGCCCACACTCCACTGTGCCCCTCAAGGCTTCCACTACTACACCTCACTGTGAACTTCCCAGGGCTCTCACTGCCAACACTCTTGTGACTCTCTGTCTTCAGATCTGCCTCTATCCCCCTTTCCCATGCCAATCCTTCAGGCACAGTACCTGCTACCTCCATTTTATTCCAGAACCCAACATTTGGCTTGGGATAGGATTTTAAGGTAGTGTCCTTTTTTGAGTGCTTACTATATGTTTGGTATGGTTTTTAGCTCTTTATCTCATTTTTTCCTGAGAACAACCCCATGAAATTGTACAGATGAGGAAACAGGCCAAGTAACTTTCCCCAAATTGCACAGTAGTAGGAGGCAGGGGGATGATTCAAACCTTATCCACTCCACAGCACCGGGCAGCACTGCTTCCGGATAGTGAATGGGCAATCTATGATTATCTGGATGATTGAATGTTGGAATGACTGACTGACCAGGGAAGAATAAGTGAATATGCCTGCCTTTTGCTTCCCCTAGGCCATGGGCCTTACCATTTTCTATGCCCATGGGTTAAAATAAGGCCAAACCCTTGGTATATGCTCAAATAATGTTTATGAAATGAACATCTAAACAAACATCCTGTGGACAACCATGTTTGGAAGTTAGGATATCTTGGAGTTCACAATCTTAAAATCTAAGCATACATTCTCCTCTCCCCCCAAAGATATTATTTCAAGTCTGCTTGAGAAGAGACACCAAATTCCAACTCCATGGCCCATTAAAGTTAGCCAGCGACGAGGAGTTAACAAGAATAATAAAAGACGAAGTGGTTTTATAGAAATGCTTAATTATTAATGACATACCAACCCAAAGAAACAATGAACATGTGAAAGACAGAGCTGGCAGACTTCTGGCCATTCTTGTTGCTTGAACCTTTCTTTGATGTAAAGAAGGTATAGGTTCATCTGGTGACCACCAGAGACAGAGACCTGGGGTCTTTCATGCATTCCTTGCAGGTGTCTAAGACTAACAGTATCTGGCCCAGAGATCATCTGGAGCCTGAAGAAAGATCAAAGCCGAATTGGTCTGAGCAGTGGCTAGAAAAAAATTAAACTGTTTCCCACTTCTAACCTTGTGGTCCAGACTCTGTAGAAATCATTCTAAGTAAAGGCAGTCACCAACATGACTGCCATTCCTGTGGCTGCTATAATAAATTGAGTGCCTACTCTATGGCCAGCATGGTTAGATGTTTCCCATGTATCTTTTCAGTAACCAATTCAAGTAAGCACTGGCATGTCTATTTTATGCATGAAAAAACTAAACTGAAGCTCAGAGAGGTGCCAAACATCACACAGCTGGTGACATATATCACAAGATTAGGACCAAGACTTGTTCCAGCACTCATATTCTAAGAGGAAGCTTTGCTTAGCACCAAGATAAAACCCAAAATATAGCAGCTGATATATCTGCTTGTGTCATGGTAGGCTATGTTATCAGTTAGCATTGTTTTGCCAGTCATGGTCCTGCTGCTGACCTCCTTAATCCCCAGAACCCTGGGTCACTGAGTCTGAGACTCCAGGTAAGCCTCAGTGGGCACAGACATGATGCTGGAATCCTTACCTTATTTGCCATCTGGCCTCAGAACCTAGGTGGCAAGATGTTGTGCACCAGGTTGGCCTGCCATGGACCTGAGCTGAGCTCCCTAATCCCACACCCAGTGCGTACTGGAGGACCAACCCTTCATGCTGCCACTAATATCTTAGGGCCTTTTAAATCTAAAACTACAGAAAAGTACAAAAGAAACAAAAGTCACCCGTAATCTCACCACCTAGAATGAGCTACTTGGCCTTTTTGTGAATTTTCTCCCAGTCACTTTTTTTGAGGCATTTGATTTTACATATAATGTCCTGCTGGAGTTTTTAGTTTGCTTTCTACTTTAGTTAGTGACTTATTTTGTATATTCTTCCACCTCAATTTTTGTTGTTGTTAATCCTTACCCAAGGATATTTTTTCCACTGATTTTTAGAGAGTGGAAGGAAGAGAGAGAGAGAGAGAGAGAGAGAGAGAGAGAGAGAGAGAGAGAAAGAGAGAAACATCAATATGAGAGAGACACATCGATTGTTTGCCTCCCACATGCGCCCCAACTAGGGCCAGGACACACAACTCAGGTATGTGTCCTTAACTGGGAATCAAACCCGCAACCCTTTGGTGCATAAGCTGATGCTCTAACCACTGAGATACTCCAGCCAGGGCCTTCCATATTATAAAAAAACTCTTATTTTCATACTAGATGCCCAATGCACAAAATTTGTGCATTGATAAAGTCCCTAGCAGCTGTAGGCTGCTGGCCAGGGCCTCCCTCCCTTCTCCTGGCCAGCCTTCCCCCTGTTCGAACTCTTGGACAACTCCCGGTTGAGGGGACAATTTGCATACTATACTTTTATTATCTATTAGAGGCCTGGTGCACAAAAATTTGTGCACTCGGGGGGTCCCTCAGCCCAGCCTGTGCCCTTTCGCAGTCTGGGACTGATCAGGGGGTGTCCACCTGCTGGCTTAGGCCTGCTCCCCTGGTGATTGGGCCTAAGCTGGCAGTCAGACATCCCTCTGGCAGCCCAGGAGCCCTCGGGGGATGTCCACTTGCCAGCAGGGAGCAGGCCTAAGCTGCAGTCGGACATCCTTGGTGCTGTTAAGGAGGCAGGAAAAGCTCCCGCCACCACCACTGTATTGGCAGCCATCAGCCTGGCTTGTGGCTGAGCAGAGCTCCCCCTGTGGGAGTGCACTGACCAACAGGGGCAGCTCCTGCATTGAGCGTCTGCCCTCTGGTGGTCAGTGTGTGTCATAGTGACCGGTCATTCCCAGTCGTTCTGCTGTTAGGGTCAAATTGCATATTACTCTTTTATTAAATAGAATAGAGGCCTGGTGCATGAATGGGGTCCGGCTGGTTTGCCCTGAAGGGTGTCAGGGTGTCTCGGATCAGGGTGGGGGATCCCACTGGAATTCCTGACCAGCCTGGGTGAGGGGCTGAGGGCTGTTTTCAGACTGGCCAAGCCCCCCAGCAGGGACCCCTACCCTGAAGGTGGGACCATCTTGGGTGAGGGACTGATGGCTGTTTGCAGACTGGCCACAGCCCCAGCCACCTAAGCTCCCAGGGAGGCTGGCTGGAAGCAGGTATCTGGGGTTTATTTATCTTCTATAACTGAAACATTGCTTCCTTGAGCAGAGGCCACAGCCTGCCTAGGCAAGCAGCTTCCTCCATCACCGGGGCCACGAAGACTCCTGTTTGCTCTAGCTCTGTGGAACATTCTCAAAGACAGACCACATGTTAGGGCATAAAACAAGTCTATATAAATTCAAGAAGACTGATATAATACCAAGCATCTTCTCAGATCACAAAGGCATGAAGTTAGAAATCAACTACAATACAAAATTCAAAAACACTCAAATTTGTACATGGAGGCTAAATAAAATCATATTAAACAATGAATGGGTCACCAATGAGATCAAGAAATAAAAAACTTTCTGGAAAAATATGAAAATGAACATACAACCACCCAAAACCTATGGGACATGGCAAAAGCAGTCCTGAGAAGGAAGTTCATAGCACTACGGGCTTATCTCAAGAAACAAGAAAAAAGGACTCATAAACGAATCCTACAATTAAAAGAATTAGAAAAAGAACAGCAAGAAAAGTCCAGAAGAAGTAGAAGGAAGGAAATAATAAAGACCAGAATGGAAATAAATCACACAGAGACTAAAAAAACAGTACTAAAGATCAATAATTCCAAGAGCTGGTTCTTTGAAAAGATAAACAAGAGATATAAATTCCTAGCCAGACTCATCAATAAACAAAGAGAGAGGATGCAAATAAATGAAATCAGAAATGAAAGAGGTGATATAACAACAGACATCACAGAAATACAAATATAAAGGATTGTAAGCAAATACTATGAACAACTGTATGTTAACTAACTGGGTGAAGTAGACAAATTCCTAGAAAAATACAATCTTACAAAACTTAATCAGGCAGAGATCAGAAAACCTGAGTAGGCCAATAACAACTGATGAAATTGAAGCAGTAATTTACAAACTTCCAGCAAACAAAAGTCCTGAACTGGATGAATTTTACCAAACATTCAAAAAATAACTAACACCCATCCTCCTCAAACTGTTGTCAAGAATTCAAGAGGAAGGAACACATACAAGCTCCTTTTTATGAAGCATGCATTATCTTAATTCCAAAACCAGATAAAGACACTGCAAAGAAAGAAAATTACAGGCCAGTATCCCTGCTGAACAAAGATGCTAAAAACATCAACAAAATATTAGCAAATTGAATTCAGCAATATATTAAAAAGATCATACACCATGATCAAGTGGGATTTATTTCAGAGATGCAAGGCTAGTACAATATTTGCAAATCAATAAATGTGAGACATCACATAAACAAACTGAAAAATAAAAACCACATGATCATATCAATAGATGTAGAAAAAACATTCAACAAAATCCAGCACCATTTTAAAATATATGCATATTTTTATTGATCTGAGAGAGAAAGAGAGGAGAGATAGAAACATTAATGATGAAAAAGAATCATGGATCAGCTGCCTCCTGCATGCCTCACACTGGGGATTGAGCACACAACCCAGGCATGTGCCTGACCTGGAATCAAACAATGACCTCCTGGTTCATAGGTTGATGCTCAACCTCTGAGCCATACTGATTTTTTATAAAAAACCTCAGTAAAGGGGGAATAAAGGGCTAATACTTCAACATTATAAAGGCCAAATATGACAAACCTACAGCCAACATAATACTCAATGGACAAAAACTAAAAGTATTTCCCTTATGAACAGGAGCAACACAAGGATGTCTGCTTTCGCCATTCTTATTCAATACTAGAGGTCCCGTGCACGAATTTGTGCACATTGAAAGGAAATTAATTAGAATAAATTTTTTAATGTTGCTATTCATGCTTTCTCTATAATAGAAGTGTCAACCAAATTCGTGATCAACAATGACAGATGGAAACATGTGTGCGATTGGTGTCAGCAAGACCTTTATATATAATAGATAAACTTGCTTAGTTAGACCTGTTTTCTGATTTAGCTAAACCTTTTTTCAGCCCAATAAGGCACCCCAACTTCTCTTTCAGGTAATTGTCAGCAACACAGCAGTAAATATCAACACAAAACTGATTATTATTGAAGATCGCGCAGGGAGAACAAAGGGTAAAATATTTAACTGTAGCAGTGTTTGACTATATTCTGTGCAGGGATAAAACCTGAAGTCATTTTCAAGTTCCACCATTTCTTACTTCTTTTCAATCAGTTTCTAAATTTTCTAAATCTCAGTTTTCCTACTAATGAAAAGAAAATAGGATTCCACTGAGTCTTCTATCATCCTACTGCAGGACTTCTGTGAGGATCAAATGAGATAAGGCACATGAAAACACTTCACAGATATTTAGTTAAAGTGTAAAATGTTTGCACCTGACTATAAAGCAAGTCATATTCCTGAGCTGAAGAAACTCCCAGGAGACTAGTCACTAGGGAGAGGAAACTGGGCATTGCTACATGACGTCATTACCCAGTGCCCACAGTCACTGTTTCCAGGCTGGACTATGGGCTGCATTTTATGCCATGGGATCTCGGCAGCATCAGTGGCAATTTGGTGGGCTGTTGCTCTGGGGTGTGGTGGGACCTGTGTCCCACTTGGGGGAAGCCAAGTGTTGCTTTGTGAGCACCAGGTTTGTGGTGCCATTTCTCTGTAAATGGTCAGTGCATGTCATGGCAGCTCCTGCATTGAGTGTCTGCACCCTGGTGGTCAGTACACTTCATAATGACCAGTCTGACAGTCAGAGAGGCACTTAGAATATTAGCCTTTTATATCAGCAGTCACCAACCTTTCGGACTTCACTGACCACCGGTGGTCCTCCAAAGGTTTCCTTAAAGCAGCGGTTACCAATCTTTTGGACCTCACAGACTGCCAATGGTCCATGGATCTCAGGTTGGCAACCATTGATATAGATAATACTGGAAGTCTTAGCCACAGCAATCAGACAAGAAGAGATAAAAGTTATCCAAATTGGAAAAGAAGACATAAAACTGTCATTATTCACAGATGACATAATATTGTACACATAAGACCCTAAAGACTCCACCAAGAAACTACTACACTTAATAAATGAATTCAGCAAGGTAGCAGGATACAAAATCAACATCCACAAATTGGTGGCATTTTTATACACCACTAATGAACTCTGAGAAAGAGAAATTAAAAAAGCAATCCCATTTACCACTGCAATACAAAAAAGCAAGATATCTAGCAACAAACTTAACCAAGAAGGTACAAGACTTGTACTTGAAAAACTATAGGACTTTGGAAAAAAAATAGAGGAACATACAAACAAAAAGAAGCATACACCATGTTCAGGAATTAGAAGAATTAACATCACTAAAATGTCTATGTTACCCAAAGTAATCTACAAATTCAACACAATTCCTATTAAAATACTAATGGCATACTTCACAGAGCTAGAACAAATACTTAAAAAATGTATATGAAACCATAAAAGACACAAATAGCTGCAGCAATTTGAGAAAGAAGAATGAAGTAGGAGGGATCACAATACCAGATATCTAACTATACTACAAAGCCACTGCAATCAAAACAGTCTGGAACTGGAAGAAGAATAGGCATATAGACCAATGAATCAGAACAGAGAGCCTAGAAATTTACCTACACCATTGTGGTCAATTAATATTTGACAAAGTGGGCAAGAACATACAATGGCGTCAAGAGAGTCTCTTCAACAAATGCCATTAGGAAAACTGGACAGACACATGCAAAAAGATGAAACTAGGCTACCAACTTACACCATACACAAGAATAAACTCAAGGAGGATAAAAGACTTACATGTAAGGCATGAAACTATAAAAATATTAAAGGATAACATAGGCAGTAAAATTTCAAACATCTCACATAGCAATGTGTTTATGAATACATCTCTTAGAGCAAAGGAGACAAAAAGAAAATAAACAAATGGGACTACATCAAAGAAAAGCTTCTGTACAGCCAGAAGAAACCACCATCAAATCAAAAAGGGAACCCACTAAGGGGGAAAACATATTTACCAATGATACATCTGATAAGGGATTAATATGCAAAATATATAAATTATTCATACAACTCAACAAAAGGAAGACAAACAATCCAATAAAAAAATGAGCAGAAGAGTTCTCAGATGGATCTAGGAAGAGTTGGTGAGGTTAGACTGTTCAGCAATGACTTCCAAACTCTTTACATGTCAGACTGAAACGACGAGATCTGCTTGACACTTAACAAACCATCTCTAGATCTACAACAATGGCACACAGAGAACAGCTGCAAACCCAGAAACACTGGTTCCTAAGAGGCATGAGCACACAGATTCGGAGAAGCTCTGCACCCTCTCATGGAAAGGAGAGAGAGAACTACATAACAAGACACCCAGAGAAGAGAGATCATGGAGAGACAAAGAAACAGCTCACATATGAAAGAAAAGCAGGCATCACCAGAAAAAGAAGTAAATGAAATGGAAGCAAGCAACCTATCAGAGAAAGAATTCAGAGAAATGGTTATAAGGTGGATGAAAAGAATGGACGACAAATTCAACAATATGTGTAAGAACCAAGAGGAAATGAAGAAGAACCAAGAAGAAATGAAATATGACATTGCTGCTATAAAGAACTCAATGGAAAGCATCAACAGTAGACTAGAAGAAGCAGAGGACTGCATCAGTGAGCTAGAAGACAAGGTAGGAAAAAATACCCAAGCAGAGCAGCTTCTAGAAAAGAAAATTAAAGAGTAGGAGGACAGCCTAAGAGAACTTTGGGACATCATGAAACAAAACAATGTCTGCATAATAAGGGTGCCAGAAGGAGAGGAAACTGAGCAAGGAATAGAAAACATGTTTGAAGAAATAATGCCAGAAAACTTCCCTGATATAGGGAAGAAAAAACTTACAAAAGTCCAAGAAGCTCACAGAGTTCCAAACAGAATGAACCCTAAAAGACAGACATCAAAGCACATTATAATTAAACTAGTGGCCCAGTGCACGAAATTCGTGCACATTAAAAGGGGATTAATTAGAGGAAATATTTTAATATTGCTATTTGCCCTTTCTCTATAATAGAAGTGTCAGAGATTAAAGAAAATTAGTAAAACGTATATGAAAATCTTTCTCCTGTCAGAGTCTGGGGTGCACCATGAAACCCAGAGTCAAGTATTCAACCACCCACATGCACCTCAAAATCGCTCAAGACCCAAACCTGGACAGCCCCCCTTCATTGGGCTAGATCCAGACCTGGCTGGTCCCACCTTGTCAAGCCCTGCCAGGTGTGTGTGTGGGGGTGCAGCCTCAGGTCCCCTGGGTGCCAGGGCAGGGGGCATGGCCTGAGGTCCCCCATCAAGCCCTGCTGGGCAGAGGGAGTGGCCTGTGATCCCCCAGCCTGGCGCCAGGGTAGGGGGCACAGTCTGAGGTCCCCTGGCCTGGTGCTGGGGTGGCGGGGCATGGTCTGAGGTCCCCTGGCCCAGCACCAGGGCAGAGGGAACACCTTGAGGGTCCTCGTCAATTCCCACTGGGTGGGGGGCACAGCCTCAGGTCCCCTGGCCTGGGGCCAGGGCGGAGGGCATGGCCTAAGGTCCCCCAGCCTGGCACCAGGGAAGAGGGTGTAGCCTGAGTTCCTCTGGCCTGGTGCCAGGGGTGGGGGGGGGAGCAGCCTGAGGTCTTCTGTCAAGCCCTGCAGGTGGAAGGCATGACCCGAGGTCCCCTGTCAAGCCCCATGCAGGAGGTGGGTGGGCGCGCAGCCTCAGGTCCCTGCTGATTGCTCCTTAAGGCTTGTTATGGGAACTTAGCCTCAGCTGTGGGTGCAAATTGACCAGAATGATGCTCAATTTGCGTATTCCCTCTTTATTATATAGGATTGGCAAACACCAACGACAAAGTCAGAATCTTAAAAGTGGCCAGAGAGAGACAGAAATTCACCTACAAAGGATCCCCCATCAGACTATCAACTGATTTCTCAACAGAAACACATCAAGCAAGAAGGGAATGGAATGAATAATAAAAAGTCATTCAAAGGAAGGGTCTGAGTCCAAGAATACTGTATCCAGCAAGGCTATCAATCAAAATTGAGGGTGAAATCAGGAGCTTCACATACAAAAAAGGACTAAGGGAGTTTATTACTACCAAACTAGCAATGCAAGAAATGCTAAAGGGTCTGCCATAAAAAGAAGAAATAGGAAACAAAGAAGGAACACAGTGGTAAAGAATAAAAATGGTGACAAACAAGTAATTATCAATAATTACTTTAAATGTAAATGGATTAAATGCCTCAATTAAAAGACATAGGGTAACTGAGTGGATAAGAAAACATGACCTATCAAGAAGAAATTACTCTGGTAAACATATATGCACCGAATACAGGAGCACTGAAATACATAAAAAAAGTTCTGGAGGATACCAAGGGAGAGATTGACAGCAATACAACCATAGTAGGGAACTTTAATACCCCACTATCATCATTGGAAAAATCCTTTTAAAAAATCAGCAAAGAAACATTAATCCTATATGACTCACTAGATCAGATGGCATTAATATATATCTTCAGAACATTTCACCCCAAAGTCACAGAATATACATTCTTCTCAAGTGCACATGGGTCATTTTCAAAGATATACCATATATTGGGTCACAGGCAAAGTCCTTCAAATTCAAGAAGATAGAAATCATATCAATCATCTTTTCAGATCACAATGACATAAAACTGGAGATCAACTACAATAAAAATAATCCAAAAAAAAATCAAACATATGGAAACTAAATAGCATGCTATTAAACAATGACTGGGTTACCAGAGAGATCAAAGAAGAAATAAAAAACATCATGGCAACAAACTACGATGAAAACACAACAATCCAAAATCTATGGGACACAGTGAAGGTGGTCTTGAGAGGGAAGTTCATAGTTCTACAAGCCTATGCAAAAACAAAACAAAACAAAACAGAAATAAACAAACGAGAAACAATGATAATAAATTATCTAACCCTACAACTCAAAGAGTTAGAAAGAGAGTTAGAAAGAGAGGAAAAGCCCAGTGTAAGCAGAAGGAAGGAAATAATAAAGACTAGGGTGGAGACAAATGACATAGAGACAAAAAAAAACAAACAAAACAAAAGATCAATGAAACCAAGAACTGGTTCTTTGAAAGGATAAACAAGATTGATGAACCTCTAGCCAGGGTCATCAAGAAGCAAAGAGAAAGGACTCAAATAAACAAAATTAGAAATGAAAGAGAAGAAATAACAACAGACCCCAATGAAATACAAAGGACTTAAAAAATACTATGAACAACTCTATTCTAACAAACTGGACAACATGGAGGAAATGGACATATTCCTAGAAAAATACAACTTTCCAAAACTCAATCAGGAAGAATCTAAATATTTCAATAGGCCAATAACTATGAAAAAAATTGAAGCAGTCATCAAAAATCTTCCAGCAAACAAAAGCCCATGGCCAGAGGGCTTCACAGGGGAGTTTTACCAAACATTCAAGGAAGAATTAAAACCTATCCTCCTCAGACTATTCCAAAAAATTCAAGAGGAATGAACACTTCCAAGCTCATTCTATGAAGCCAACATCACCCTAATATGAAAACCAGATAAAGACAACACAATGAAAGAGAATTACAGGCCAAAATCCGTTATGAACATAGACGCCAAAATCCTCAACAAAATTTTAGCAAATCAGATCCAGCATTACATCAGAAAGATCATATACCATGACCAAGTAGGATTTATCTCAGGGATTCAAGGATGGTACAATATCTGCAAATCAATAAACATGATACATCACATAAACAAATTGAGAGAGAAAAAACACATAGTCATATCAATTGATGCAGAAAAAGCATTTGACAAAATCCAACACCCATTTTTGATAAAAACTCTCAGCAAGGTGGAATAGAAGGATCATACCTAAACATAATAAAAACCATATATGACAAACCGACAGCCAACATCATACTCAATGGGAAAAACTAAAACAATTTTCCCTAAGAATAGGAACAAGACAGGGATGTCCACTCTTACCACGCCTGTTTGACATAGTACTGGAAGTATTAGCCATTGCGATTAGACAGGAAGAAGAAATAAAAGGCATCCAAATTGGAAAAGAAGAAGTAAAACTGTCCTTATTTGCAGATAACATAATATTGTACATAAAAAACCCTAAAGACTTCAATAAAAAAACTATTAGACTTAATAAATAAATTCGGCAATGTAGCAGGATACAAAATTAACACCAAGAAATCTATGACATTTCTATACACCAATAGTGAACTTATAGAAGAGAGACCAAAAAAAGAAATCCCATTTACCATCACACCAAAATAATTAAGATACCTAGGAATAAACTTAACTAAGGAGGTAAAAGACCTGTACTCAGAAAACTACAGGATGTTGAAAAAAGAGATAGAGGAAGATATAAACAGATGGAAGAACATACCATGTTCATGGATTGGTAGAATCAACATCATTAAAATGTTCACACTACCCAAAGCAATCTTTAGATTCAACGCACTCCCCATTAAAATACCAATGGCATATTTCACAGACCTAGAGAGAACTCTCCAAAAATTCATCTGGAATAAAAAAAGCCGGAATAGCACAGCAATCCTGAGAAAGAAGAACAAAGTAGATGGGATCTCAATACCAGATTTCAAACTGTATTACAAAGACACTGTTCTCAAAACAGCGTGGCAGTGGCACAAGAACAGACATATAAACCAATGGAATAGAATAGAGAACCAAGATATTGACCAAAACCACTATGCTCGATTAATATTTGACAAAGGAGGCATGAACATACAATGGAGTCAAGACAGTCTCTTCAATAAATGGTGTTGGGAAAATTGGACAGACACATGCAAAAAAGTGAAACTAGACCACCAACTTATACCATACACAAAAATAAACTCAAAATGGATAAAGGACTTAAACTTAAGAAGATAAACCACATAAATACTAAAGGAATCCACAGGCAGTGAAATCTCAGACATATGCCGAAGCAATTTCTTCACCAATATCGCTCCTAGGGCGATGGAAACTAAAGAGAAAATAAACAAATGGGGACTACATCAAAATAAAAAGCTTTTTCACAGCAAAGGAAATCATCAACAAAACAACAAGAAAGCCCATTTGCATGGGAGAACATATTTGTAAATGTTATCACTGATAAAGGTTTAATCTCGAACATTTATAGGGATCTCATACAACTTAATAAAAGGAAGATAAACAATCCGATCAAAAAATGGGCAAAGGACCAAAATAGATATTTTTCAAAAGAGACAAAAGGAAGGCCAAGAGACATGAAAACATGCTCTGTCACTAATTATCCGAGAGATGCAAATCAAAACGACAATGCGGTACCATCTCACACCTGTAAGAATGATTATCATCAACAAATCAACAAACAACAAATGCCGTCGAGAATGCTGGTGGGAAAGCAGACTGGTGTAGCCACTGTGGAGAACAGTATAGAATTTCCTCAAAAAACTAAAAAGGGAACTTCCATTTGACCCAGTAATCCCACTTCTGGGAATATATCCTAAGAAACTAGAAACACCAATCAGAAAGGATATATGCACCCCTATGTTCATAGCAGCACAATTCACCATAGCTAAAATCTGAAAATAGCCTAAGTGCTCATCAGCCGATGAATAGATTAGAAAACTATGGTACATCTACACAGTGGAATACTACCCTGCTATATATAAAAAAGAAATTTTTACCATTTGCAGCAGCATGGATGCAACTGTAGAGCATTACGCTAAGTGAAATAAGCCAGGCAATGAAAGAAAAATATCACATGATCTCACTCATTTATGGAAAATAAAAAACATTATAACCTGATGAACAAAGGGATAGATACAGAGGCAATAAAGCATCGAACAAACTGTCAAATTACAGTCAGAAGGCTGGGGAGTGTTGGGGAGTTGGGGGGAAGAGATCAGCCGAAGGACTTGTATGCGTGCATATAAGCACAACCAATGGACACAAGACACTGGGGGGGGGTTGCGATTAGGGCATGCAACAGGGGTTAGGGGAAGCTGGGGAAAGGGTAATGGGGAAAAAAGGAGATATATGTACTACCATGTGTAATACTTTAAACAATAAAAAAATAATAAAAAATGAATTTTACTAATGTTACATGTTTTAAAAAAACAGACCATATGGAACTGTTGTGCCAAGACTAAAAGGAGGAGGGAGCTGAGCAGTCATCTGGGGAAAGAGTGAGCTAGGCAAAGGCCTTGGGGAAGTGAGTGACAGGGAGCCCAGGAAGAACTGAAGCCAGAGAGATGACCTGGTAGGTGATCAGAGCCATGAGTGTTCCTGGACGACTTAGTCTCTGACTGTAAACTGGGAGGAGCCTTGCAGGAATCAGAACAGGAGGGACAGATTTTGTTTTATCAGGACCCCTTTGGCTATTCAGTGGGGAATGGACTAACTGTGGAAATAAATGAAGGAAGGAAGAAACCAATGAATAAATGAATACAGAGAGACAGGACAATGGAAACCAGGAGCCAGCCTAGGTTTGGTACGCCCTGTAAGTGTGGTCCTGTTGGAAGGTACCTGGCCACTGGGAGAGGCTCTGATACTGTCCCACTGGGACCATCTAGTCTGGTCATTCTCAAACAGAATTATGAGAGAAAATATATCTTTGTCACCACACATATCCTCAAGATTTTATTTTTAAATTTATTTGCTTTTATTTTTGTCTCCCATCCTCACCACCTCTCCTTTGGCAACCATCAGCTTGTTCTCTATACCTATGAGTTTGTTTCTGTTTTGTTTTTTAGATTCCACATATAAGTGAAACATACACTGTTTGTCTTTGACTGATTTATTTCACTTAGTCCATCTATGTTGTTACAAATGGCAAGATTTCATTCTTCTTTATTGATAAATAATAATACTCCATTATATACACACACATACACACCACACACACCCATACACTGAGTGGCCAGATTATTATGACCTCCCCCCGACCCCATCAGTACTTTGTTGGGCTACCTTTTGCCTTCAATACTGTGGCTATTCTTCTGGGCACTGACTCCACGAAATGTTGAAAGATGATGCAAGGAATCTGATACATGTCTGATGAACAGCACTGTCCAGTTCTGTGAGATTTGATGGATGTGGAACCAGCTTCCTGATGGCTCTTTTAGCTTCTTCCCACAAACGCTCAATTGGATTGAGATCTGGTGGTTGTGGGGGCCACCTAAGCAAGGTAAAGTCTCCCTCATGTTCTTGAAACCACTCCTGCACAATATGAGCACCGCCCTCATGTTCTTGAAACCACTCCTGCACAATATGAGCACCGTGGCATGGCACATTGTCTTGTTGGAAGAAGCCATCTCCATTGGGAGACGTCATCAACATGATAGGATGAATTTGATCAGCACTGATACTTAGGTATGTTGTGCTATTCAGATGTTTATAATGATCTGACCCTCTGGCAACTGCAGTGAGAAATTATAGCTAATTTGCCTACAAACGTCAGGTGGTCATAATAATCTGGCCATTCAGTGTGTGTGTGTGTATATATACATAATATTTGTCCATTCACCTACCAATGGGCATCTAAGTTGCTTCTGTATCTTGGCTATTACTAGTAATGAACATGAGAGCATATATCTTTTCAAATTAGTGTTTGGGTTTCTTCAAATACCCAGAAATGAAAAATCTGGGTCCTGTGATACTTTTATTTTTAGTTTTTTTTTTTTTTTTTTTTTTTGAGGAACCTCCACACTGTTTTCCACAGTGGCTATACAAACCTGCATTCCAACCAACAGTGCCCTAAGGTTCCTTTTTCTCGACATCCTCACCAAATCTTGTTAGTTGATTTATTGATGACAGCCATTCTGACAGGTGTGAGATGATATCTAATTGAGGTTTTAATTTGCATTTCGCTTGCAATTAGTGACTAAGCATTTTTGCATGTCTCTTGGTCATCTGTATGTTCTCTTTGGAGAACTGTCTATTCAAATTCTTTGCCCATTTTGTCATTGAATTTTTGGTGTTGAGTTGTATGAGTTCCTTAACATATTTTGCTTATTAATCCCTTATAAGATCTATTGCTGCTGAATATCTTCTCCCATTCAGTAGATTGTCTTTTTGTTTTGCTGATGGTTTCCTTCACTGTGTAAAGCCTCTTTAATTTGATATAGTTCCATTTGTTTATTTTGTTTCCCTGGCCAAGGCGACATACTCAAAAAGATATTGCTAAGAGAGATGTCAAAGAGTTTACTGCCTGTTTTCTTCTAGGAATTTTATGGTTTCAGGTCTTACATTTAAGTTTTTAATGCATTTTGAGTTTATTAACATATTTATATGTGGTTTAAATAAATGGTCTAGTTTCATTCTTTTACAGATATTGTCCAGTTTTCCTAATACCATTTTTGAAGAGATTATCTTTACCCCATTGTATATTCATGCTTCCTTTGCCATAGATTAATTGACCATATAGGCATGAATTTATTTTAGGGCTCTCTATTCTGTTCCATTGATCCATGTGTCTGTTTTTGCCAGTACCATGCTGTTTTGATTACTGTAATCTTATAGTATAGTTTGATATTAGGTAATGTGATGCCTCTAACTTAGTTCTTTATCAAAATTTTGTTCTTGAGGTCTTTTATGATTCCGTATAAATTTTAGGATTATTAGTTCTAGATCTATAAAAAATGCCATTAGGATTTTGAAAGGAATTGCATTGAATTTATATATGCTTTGGGTAGTATGGACATTTTAACAATGTTAATTCTTCCTAGTCATGGTAAAGCCTTCCATTTATTTGTATCTTCTTCAGTTTCTTTCTTCAATGTTTTATAGTTTTCAGAATATAGGTCTTTCACCTCCTTGGTTAAATTTATTCCTAGGTATATTATTCTTTTTGATGTAATTAAATTTTTTGATACATTTGATGTAAATAGGATTGTTTAATTAATTCATCATTAATATAATGAATCATTACCATTGGTGCATAAAAACTGATTTTTGAATATTAATATTGTGTCCTGCTACTTTACTGAACTCATTTATTAGTTCTAATAGTTTTTTTGGGGGCATCTTTATGGTTCTCTCTATATAGTGTCGTCATTTGCAAATAACGGCAATTTTACTTCTTCCTTTCCAATTAAGATTCTTTATCTTATCTGATTGCTATGGCTAGGACTTCCAATACTATGTTGAATAAAGGTGGTGAAAGTGACAATTTTGCCTTGTTTCTGATCTTGAAGAAAAAGCTTTACATCATTGAGTATGATGTCAGGTGTGGTTTTGTCAGGTATGGCCTTTATTATGTTGAGGTATGTTCCCTCTATTCCCACTTTGTTAAGAGATTTTATCATAAGTTGATTTGTGGTTTTGCTAAATGTTTTTTCTGCATTTATTGATATGATCATATGATATTCAACCTTCATTTTCTTTCTGTGGTATATCATGTTGTTCTGCAGATATTGAACTATCCTTGAATCCCAGGAATAAATCCCACTTGCTCTTGGTAAATGGTCTTTTTAATGTATTGCTGGATTTGGTTTGCTAATATTTGTTGAGAATTTCTACATCTATGTTTATTGGGGATGAACATATAATTTTCTATTTTTGTAGTGTCTTTGTTTAATTTTAGTATCAGGGTAATGCTTGCCTTGTAAAATGAGTTTGGGAGTCTTCCTTCTTTCATTTTAAATTTTATTTTCTTACTCATTTGATTTTGTTGGTAGTTATCAGTCTGTTCAGATTTTTTCTCCCTAATTTAATCTTGAAAGATTGTATGTTTCTAGGAATTTATCCATTTTTTCCAGATTGTCCAATTTGTTGGTATATAATTGTTCATAGTATTTTCTCATAATCCCTTGTATTTGTATTGTTAGGAGTTACTTTCCACTTTAATATCTGATTTATTTATTAGGACACTCTCTCTTTTTTTATTTATGAGTCTGGCTAAAGATTTATTCATTCTGTTTATGTTTTCAAAGATTCTGCTCTTGGTTTCATTGATCTTTTCTAATTGTTTTTTAACTCATTTATTGTTGCTCTGACATTTATAATTTCTTTCCTTCTATTTATTTTAGGCTTTGTCTTTTCTTCTTTTTCTAGTTCCTTCTGGTATAAGGTTATTTTGGGGTCATTGTGTTTTCATTTTCATTCATCTCATAATATCTTTTGATTTCTAACTTGATCCTTGTTTAGTAGCATATTTAGCCTCCAAGTGTTTGTGTGTTTTTAAGTTTTTACTTGTTATTAATTTGTAATTTCATATCATTGTGCTAGAAATTCCTTGATATAGTTTCAATCTTCTCAAATTTATTGAGACTTGTTTTGTGGCCTAAATGTGGTCTATCCTCAAAAATATTCCATGTACACTTGAAAAGAACATATATACCACTGTTTTGGGGTGAAGTGCCTTAAAAATATCAATTAAATCCATCTGGTCTAATGTATTTTTTAAGGCCACTCTTTCCTATCATTTTCTGTCTGGATGACCTATCAATTGATGTCAATGGAGCATTGAAGTTCCCTATTATTATTGGCTTACTGTTAATCTACCAGTTTATATCTGTCAATATTTTCTTTATATGTTTAGGTGCTTCTACTTTAGGTGCATAGATATTTACAAGAATGACATCCTCTTGTTGAGTTGATCTCTATCATTATGTAATGTCTTTCTTTGTCTCTTGTTATAGCCTTTGTTTTAAGGTCTATTACTATTCCTGCCCCCCCCCCCCGCCCTACCCTTTTCATTTGCATGAAATACATTTTTTTATCCACTTACTTTCAGTCTGTGTAGGTCTTTCTATCTGAAGTGAGTCTCTTATAGGCAGCATATGGGTATTGTTCTTTTTTAATCCATTCTGTCACCCTATGCCTTTTGATTGGAGCACTTAGTCCATGGACATTTAAAGTAATTATGTATATGTATATAGTTATTTCCATTTTATTGTTGTCGGATTGTTTTTGTGATTAACCTTAGTTCCTTTCTCATTTTCTTGCTCTCTTCTCTTACATGATGACTTTCTGTAGTACTATGCTTGGGTTCTTTTTGTTTATTTACTAGAGGCCCGGTACACGAAATTCATGCACTGGGGGGGAGGTCCTCAGCCAGCTTGCCTCCTGCCCCCTCTCACATACTGGGAACCCTCAGGGGGTGTCCTACTGGCACTTAGGACCCCTCCATGCTCCCCTTGGGGAGAGGGCAGGCCTGGACAGATGACCTCCAAACCCTTCTGATCGCTGACTTCTGCAATCACCACAGTCTGATCTCCCTTTGTGGTAGGTGACTAGGCTAATCAGGGGAAGACCCCCAAACCCTTCTGATCGCTGACCTCTGCAATCGCCGCAGTCTGACCTCCCTTTGTGGTAGGTGACTAGGCTAATCAGGGGAAGCCACCAGCCCCATCACCCCACTGCTGCAGCCACTGCCAGTCACCACAGCCACCAAGCTGTTTTCATCAACACGGACTCCAGTCCCTTCACCACGAAGAAATGACAACTTTCTTTAGGTATTTTCAAGATGTGTCTTTCATAGATATGCCCTTTCTTTCTTTCTTTCTTTCTTTCTTTCTTTCTTTCTTTCTTTCTTTCTTTCTTTCTTTCTTTCTTTCTCTTTATCCTCCCCTGAGGATATGTTTCCATTGATTTTTAGAGAATGTGGAAGAGAAGGGAAAAACAGAGAGAAACATCAAAATGAGAGGAACACTTGGATTGGTTGCCTCCTGCATATGCCCTGACCTGGGCTCCGTCCAGGGAGAAGCCTGGAACCTAGGCACATGCCCTTGGTCAGAATTGAACCCAGACCCTGCAGTCAGCAGGCTGAGGCATTATGCACTGAGCCAAACTGGCTAGGGCAGAATATGACATTTCTTAGCCCTCCAGAAGTGGACCTTTATTATTTTTTTTTTTCCCGTGAGTGTGGTGGAAAATCCCTAGATCACATTTAGGAATTCTTATTATCCAAGTTACTAAGAATATTACCAATGGCATACAGGGAACTTAGCCAATGAGTGGTAAGAAAAGGTGTTTCCTCAGTAGTTCACTCCAATCACCAGCTTCACCCCTGCCCCTCCAATCCCAGCTCCACCCCTGCTCAGGCCTGTAACCTCTGGCCGAGGCTGCAGGCCTGGGCAGAAGACCCCCAAACCCTCTGATCACTGACCTCTGCAATCACCGGCTCTGATCCCGCACCCTGCAATCGCTGGCTTTGCCCTTGCCCCACTTGCAGCCTCTGGCCAAGGCTGCAGGCCTGGGCAGAGGACCTCCAGACCCCTCTGATAGTGGGCTCCACTCTTGCCCCACTACAGCCTCTGGCCAAGGCTACAGGCCTGGGCAGAGAACCCCCAAACCCCTGCATTGCCAGCTCCACCCCTGCCCATGCCCTGAGATCACTGGCTTCATCCCTACCCCACTGCATGCTCTGGCCAAAGCTACAGGTCTGGGCAGGGGACCCCCAGGCCCCTGCTTTGCTGGCTGCACCCTTGAGCCTCTGGCCAAGGCTGCAGGCCTGGGTGGGGGACCCACAGACCTCTGCTTTGCTGGCTCCACCAGTGCCCAGACCCCCATGATTGCAGGCTCCTCCCCTGCCCTCTGATCGCTGACTCTGTGGAGCCCAGGCCCCTGAAATCTTTGGCCTTGCCCCTGCCCAGGCCTGAGGTCTCTGGCCCAGGCCTTATGCCTGGGTAGGGCACCTCATAGCCCTCCGATCACCGGCTCTGCCCCTGCCCCCTCTGATCACTGGCTCCACCCTTGCCCATGCCTGTGGTTTCTGGTGAAGGCCTCTGGCCTGGGCAGGGGGCCCTCAGCCCCTTCTGATAATCTGTTCTGCCCCTTGGGCCCCCCACCTCCTCTGCCACTTGCCTGGCTAACAGGCCTGACCACTTCAGTGGCGGGCTGAGCTGGACTGGGCGCCGCCATCTTGTGACTATGGGGCGGCCATCTTTGTGACAGAGTGACACCTAATTTGCATATTACTCTTTTGTTACATAGGATTGTATTTCTTGTAAAAAGTTATGTTTGTGGTTACCATGTGCTTCATGTATACCAAGATCTGTTTATAACATTCTATTTTAAGTTTATGTTTGCCTAACTTCAAGTATATCTAAAATCACTACAATTTTTGCCCACTCTTTCCACATTTATGTTTGTTATTTTTTACTCTTTTTGTTTGTGGCCCTTAATTTATTATTGTAATTATTTATGCTTTTTCTACTTTTGTCTTTTAACCTTTATAGTAGCTTTATAGTTGGTTAATCAACTGCTTTTACTGCTTGCCTTTGTCAGTGAGAGCTTTTTCTTTCTTACATTTTCTTATTTCTGTTTTTTGTCTTTTCTTCTTAAAGAACTCCCTTCAACTTTTTTTGTAATACTGACTTAGTGGTGATGAACTCTCTTAGCTTTTTCTTGTCTGAGAAATTCTTTATCTCTTCTCTGATTTTAAATGCTAGTCTTGCTGAATAGAGCATTCTTGGTTGTAGATCTTTGACTTTCATGACTCTGAGCATTTCATGATAATCCCTTCTAGCCTGTAGAGTTTCTGTTCATAAATCAGCAGATAATCTTATGGGAGCTTCCTTGTATGTAACTAACTGCTTTTCTCCTGCTACTTTTAAGAGTAGATTCTTCAGCATTTTAAATATAGTGTGGGTCTCCTTAGGTTCCTCTTGTTTGGGACTTTCTGCACCTCCTGGACTGTATGTCGATTTCCTTTGAAGGTTTGGGAAGTTTTTAGTCAATATTTTTCCCAAGAGATTTTCAATCCTTTTCTCTTTTACCTCACTTTCTGATATCCCTATGATGCAAGTGTTGGTATGCTTGATGTTTTCCCAGAGGCTCCTTAAACTATCCTCATTTTTAAAAAATTCTTTTATTTTTGCTGTTCTAATCGGGTGTTTTCCTTTTTTTTCTTCTAGATTGATGATTAGATCCTCTGCTTCATCCAATCTACTATTGATTTCCACTAGTATATTCTTCACTTCATTTATTATCTTCTTCATTTCTGGCTAGTATGATTTTATGATTTTTATCTCCTTTTTATGTTTTCTTTTTATTGAAGATCTCAATAAGTTAATCAATTTTACCCCTAAGTTCATTGAGCAGCCTTATAACCAGTGTTTTGAATTCTATCTTGTCTCCATTTCATTTAGTTCTTGTTCTGGAGTTTTGTCTTGTTTTTTTCATTTCGGACAAGTTTATTTGTCTTCTCATTTTGGCTGATTTCCTGGTGTGTGTTGTTTTTGTTTTTGTTTTTGTTTTTGTTTTGTTTTGTATATCTCCTACATTGCTACGTCTCCTGGTCTTTGCAGAGTAGCCTTATGTAAAAGGTGTAGTGTGGTGTCCAGTGGTGCAGTCCCTGGTCACTTGAACATGTGCTCCTGGGGTATCCCCTGTGTGGATTGTGTGTGCCCTCCTATTATAGTTGAGCCTTAATTGCTATTGGCATCTCAATGGGTAAAGTCATTTTTTTCTTGGCGATCTAAGGGGAAAGAGGTCAGGTAGCTCCTAACTAAATAGTCAGGTATTGCATGTTTAAAAATTCTTGCAGCACACCAGTGTTCCTCTTGTGGCATACTGGTGTACCACTAGCTTGAAAATCGCTAGTATAGACTAATGTCAGCAGCTGCTTCTGCTGGACTAGGGGCCACTTAGCAGGTGCTACAAAGTGATTTGCAGTTGGTTGCTGCTTTGGCTTGGAGGTGCCTCTGAGAAACTATGTTGCAAATTGAGTCCAGCTGCCACTTGTGCCAGGCTTGGGACCATTAGGTGGGCACCACAATGTGAGCTGAAGCCAGATGTCACTTGTACCAGGCTTGTGACCACTTAGTTGGAGTTATATTCCAGGCCAAGACTGGCCACTGTGTATGCCAGGCTTGGGGCCACCTGTTGAAAGATATAACACAATGAGACCAGTTGCTACTTGTACTAAGTTTGAGGCCACATAGCAAGAGCTACAAGGCACATGGGGTTGAGCCACTGTTTGTTTGGCATTTGTGGACCTTTGAGAGATTTGGGAAACATCCATAGTGTGCACCAAGGCAGATCACTGGTGGAAGAGCCGCTGGAAGAGGCTTGGACCTGTCAGGTGTTTTGGGTGGGGCAGGGTCTCAGGACTAGGGTGAAGCAAATAGTGATAGGTTTATGAAAAGCAGAGATTTGGCATCTGCTTGCGCTGGGCTGGCTGGTTGGGGGAAGGGCTCAACAAAGGAGCAATGGTGCCTATCAGCACTTCTCGCCTCAGAGAGAGTTGTTCTGACCTCTGCTCCTCATCCCTCTCCCAGAAGTTAGTCAAGTTTGTTACTGTCCATATGTCCCTATTACTTTTCAAACTGCTGCCCTGTGCTGAAGCTTAGAGCCAGTGAGTTTATAAGCAAGTAAGTCTGTGTCTGCGACCCTTAAAAGTTTCCAGCAGCCTTCTTTCCTTCTCTGTTGCAATCCCTGCTGGTTTTCCTAGCTAGATGTTATGGGAACTTCTCTTCAAAGCACTGGTACCTCAGGCTGGTGGGCCTGGTGTGGGGCTGGAGCTCCTTGTTCTTCAAGGGGGACCTATACAACTGAGATATCCTTCCCAATTCTTTTTTTTCTAATCCTCACCTGAGGACATGATTTTATTGATTTTTGAGAGAGAAACATCAACATGAGAGAGAAACATCAATCATTGCCTCCCGTACATGCCCTAACTGGAGATCAAACCAGCAACCTAGGTATGTGCCCTGTTCAGGAATCAAACCACACATTTTGGTGCATGAAATGATGCTCCACCAATGAAGCCACTGGACAGTGCTCCCTCCCAGTTCTTAATCACACACCATGGGTGTGCGGCCAGTTCATTCTGGAGCTCTGCCTTTCCTATCAGTCTCATAGTGGCTTTTTCATTATATCCTTAGTTATAGAAATTCTATTCAGCTAGATTTTCTTGGCTCTCAGTGATGGTTGTTCTATAACATAGTTGTAATTTAAAAAAAATAAATCTGTATTGTTCATATTATTACAGTTGTTTCTCCCCCCCCACCACCACATAGCTCCCTTCCACTGGTTCTCACCCCACCCCCTGCCCTTAACCCCCACCCCCACCTCCGACTGTCCTTGTCCATAGGTGTACAGTTTTTGGCCAGTCTCTTCCCTCACCCTCCACATCTCCTTCACCCTGAGAATTGTCAGTTCACTCCCTTTCCATGCCCCTGATTCTATTCTATTCACCAGTTTATTCTGTTCATCAGATTTTTTATTGACTGAATTTTTAGATTCACTTGTTGATAGGTATGTATTTGTTGTCACTTTGTTGTTCATAATTTTTATCTTTACCATTTTCTTCTTCTTCCCCTTCTTAAAGAATACCCTTCAGCATTTCATCTAATTCTGGTTTGGTGGTGATGAACTCCTTTAGCTTTTTCTTGTCTGTGAAGCTCTTTATCTGACCTTCAATTCTAAATGATAGCTTTGCTGGGTAGAATAATCTCGGTTATAGGTTCTTGCTATTCATCACTTTGAATATTTCTTGCCACTACCTTCTGGCCTGCAAAGTTTCTGTTGAGAAATCAGCTGACAGTCATATGGGTACTCCCTTGTAGGTAACTAACTGTTTTTCTCTTGCTACTTTTAAGGTTCTCTCTTTGTCTTTGGCCCTTGGCATTTTAATTATGATGTGTCTTAGTGTGGTCCTCTTTGGATTCCTCTTGTTTGGGGTTCTTTGCACTTTCTGGACTTGTAAGTCTATTTCTTTCACCAGGTAGGGGGAGTTTTCTGTCATTATTTCTTCAAATAGGTTTTCAATAACTCGCTCTCTCTTCTTTTGGCACTCCCATAATTCAGATGTTGGTGTGCTTGAAGTTGTTCCCAGAAGCTCCTTACACTATCTTCATATTTTTGGATCCTTTTTCTTTTTCTTTTCCATTTGGGTGTTTATTGCTTCTTCATATTGCAAATCTTTAACTTGATTCTTGGGGTCCTCTAGTCTGCTGTTGGATCTCAGTATATTATTCTTTATTTCAGCAAGTGTATGCTTAATTTCTAATTGGTTCTTTTTCATATACTTGAGGGTCTCACTAAATTTCTTGGAGGTTTCTAGAAGATTCTTGAGTAACCTTATAACTGTGGTTTTGAACTCTATATCCAGTAGTTTGCTTTCCTCCATTTATTTCATTTGTGACCTGTTTCTTTGTCTCTGCAGTTTGGCTGCTTCCCTGTGTTGATAGAGTGGCTTTGTGTGCTAGGTGTCCTGTAGGGCCCAGTGGCTCAGCCTCCCTAATTACCTGAGGTTGACACACTTGGTGCACCCCTTTGTGGGCTGTGTGCACAGTCTTGTTGTAGTTAAGTCTTGATTGCTATTGGTATCACTGGGAGGAATTGACCACCAGGCCAATTGGCTGTGAGGACCAGCTGTGTGTACAACGGGAGAACTGCTGTGCTGAAGACACCCTTACGGAGCAGGACTTGTTTCAGTGGGGTTTTGGTGCTCACTGAGTCTGTCCCTTGAGTGTGTCATTTATGGATGTGAAGATTTTCACTCTGGTATGGTCTCACAGTGACCACTGGGTACAGTGGCTATTGGATCTCCAAGGAGGTGCAAAGTCAGCCACTGCCTGAGGCCAGCCAGCAGGAGCTACAGAGGGATCTGCAGATTCCTCCTCTTTGTTTGTGGTTTGGAAGTGTCCAGATGAGGACCAGCTGTGAAGCAAATCAGGCTGTTGTCTAGGCTTTCTTTTGGAGGCTTTGGCGCTCTTTGACCCAGCTGCAATTTGCTAGGTTTTAGATTGCAAAAGAACTAGCCATTCATATACAAAAGCTTCTGCTTACATCTTGGGTGGGGCTGGAAATTGGGTGGGGTGGGGTCTCAGGGAATCATCAGGGCAGAGTAAACTGCAAGGCTGCCAGTCTGCTCTGCCTTGGAGATGTCCTGGGTCTCTGTGTCCCACAGTCTGTGCAGGAACAATGGTCACTGCAAGCACCTCTGCAAGAAAGCTGCCCTTGCATTCTGGCCTGATGCCAGACACTCCAGTTTCTCCCCGTATGAATATGGGTCCCCAGAGTCGTGCCTGGAACTGAAATTCAGAGCAATTGGGAGCTTGTATCTGCCTCCAGATTGAAAAAGACAGCAGCATACCCAGTTGCCAGCCCATTTCCATGTGCACCTCCATACCTCTGCACTTCCTCACCTCTGCACCTCCTACCCGCTTGAATGCACTTTTCTCTTTCCTTCTAGCTATAGAATTTCCACTCATCCAGCCTTCCCATGGTTCTGGATGATATCTGTTTCATCTTTTAGTTGTATTTTTGATGTGGTTGTGCGAGGCAGCAAGTACAAGTGTGTACCTATGCTGCCATCTTGGTTCCTCTAACATAGTTGTAATTCTGATATGCTTGTGGGTGGAGGTGAACATAGCATTTACCTACTCCATCATTTTAACTGGAAGTCCTGAGTTCTTTTTTATTAATATCATGAATGGGAATTGGATATGTCTGCATCACTGATATGATATGATTTTGTCTTTAGCCTGCTGAGATGGTGGATTACATTGACTGCCTTTTGTATATTGAACCAGCCTTGCATATCCTATCTAATAAAAGAGTAATATGCAAATTGACCATCACTCCAACACATAAGTTGACTGCCCCCATGTGGTCAAAGATGGCCACCCCATATAGACATCAAGATGGCCACCACAAGATGGCCTGCAGGGGAGGGCAGTTGTGGGTGATCAGACCAGCTGGGGAGGGCAGTTAGGGGTGGCAGAAGAGGGCAGTTGGGGTTGACCAGGCCTGCATGGGGGAGGACAGTTGGGGGGACCCAGGCCAGCAGGGGAGGGCAGTTTGGGGCAACCAGACCTGCAGGGGAGGGCAGTTAGGGACAACCAGGCTGACAGGGGAGGACAGTTAGGGGCAATTGGGCCAGCAGGGGAGGACAGTCAGGGGCAACCAGGCCTGCAGCAGAAGGCAGTTGGGGGCAACCAGGCCTGTAGGGGAGAACAGTTAGTGGTGACCAGACTGGCAGGCGAGGGCAGTTAGGGGCAATTGGGCCAGTAGGGGGGCAGTTAGGTGTCAATAAGGCTGGCAGGGGAGTGGTTAGGAGATGGTCAGAAGGCTGGCAGGCAGAAGCAGTTATGGGCAGGCAGGCAGGCGGGCAGGCGAGCATTTGGGAGCCAGCAGTCCTGGATCGTGAGAGAGATATCCAACTGTTTGTTTAGGTCCTATCCCAGCAGTCGGACATTCCTTGAGGGATCCCAGATTGGAGAGGGTGCAGGCTGGGCTGAGGGACACACATCCCCTCTTGCAGGAATATCATGCACCGGTCTCTAGATTGTTATAAATCCCATTTAGTCATGGTGTAAATATTTTTATATATTACTAGATTAGGTTTTCTAGTATTTTGTTTAGAATTTTTGCATCTATGTTTTACTATTGGTCTGTAGTAAAAATAGTATTATATCTTCCCTAAATTTTTGGTAGAGTTCACCAGTAAAACCATGTAGGCCTGGAGTTATCTTTGTGAAATTTTAAAATACAATTTTAATTTCTTTGATAGGAATAAAGCTATTTAGGTTATCTACTTCCTCTTGAGTGAGATTTCTTGGTTTATGCCTTTCATGAAATTTGGATATTTCATTAAAATTTTTAACTTACTGGCATAAAGTTATTCATTATAGTTTCTTATAACCTTTGTCTGCTCCTCTCCTTCACCCCCTCCCCCCCCACAAGCTGTATTAGGACATGCTCCTAAGGCAGATGCTCAGTATTTGGTCCATTTCTTAGATGTTTCAGATGTTCCATTCTATTTGCAGCCTGGTTTTAAACATCGAGTGGGTGTTTTTTTTCCCCTCCAGAAAACTTCAGGGAACCCCAGAGGCTACTAGAAATTGATCCCATGTTACAAACAGAGGATCTCTTTGCTACCTGATACAGAAATGGGGGGGGGGGGGCACTGAAGGTCTGTTTAGAGATGAGAAAATGGGACATGATTCTCATGTGATAATTTTATATTAAAACTAGGGGCCCAGTGCACAAAAATTTGTGCACTCGCGGGGTGGGGGTCCCTCAGCCCGGCCTGTGCCTTCTTGCAGTCTGGGACACCTCAGGGGAGATGTCCACCTGCTGGCATGCCTGGCCAGCCTGGGTGAGGGGCTAAGGGCCATTTTCAGGCTGCCCACGGCCCCTTCAGGGTTTGTGCACTGGGGGGTGGGAGGGCTGGTGAGTGCAGGCCTGGACGTTTCCCATTGGAGGGCCCATGATCGCACACGCCTGGTGGGCCCCCACCGCTGAGGGGACACAGCTGGCACAGAGCTGGGTGGCAAGCCAGGGGCGGATGCTGGTGCAGGATCCCTCGGTGGGGCCCTGCTGCTGAACAAACACACCCGGGGTGGAGCCAGGCAGCGGACTGGCTTCGGATTCTCCGCACTGTGCAGCAGACGCTCCTGCACACCCTGGGGGCCCCTGGGGGGCAGATGAAGGTAGCGGACCCTGCACAGGTGCTCCCACATGCCCCCGAGGAGGCCCCCGAGTCAGAGCCAGGCAGCAAACCCAGGATGGCTGCTCCTGGATGCCCCGAGGAGGCCCCAGGCTGGACACCCTCCCCCACTGAGCTGACACACCTGGCACAGCTATGCCAGCCGCAGAGGCTCCCAGTGCAGAGCTGCCCTGCCAGCCTCCATCTTGGCTGGGTTAATTTGCATACAGCCGCTCTGATTGGCTGGGAGGCATGGCTGTGAACAGAGGCTCAGCCAGCCTAGGCAGGCAGTTGCAACAGAAGCCTCTGGTTTGCTCTAGATCCATGGCTGCCGGCTTCCATCTTGGCTGGGCTAATTTGCATACAGTTGCTCTGGTTGGCTGGGAGGTGTGGCTTGGGTGGTGGGTGTGGCTTAGGTGTCTCGGGTAACGGTCAATTTGCATATTACTCTTTTATTATATTATATTTGATACCAACATTGGCCCAAATGACCTTTCAGTACAGAGGTTACTGTCTAACCAGCTGATCACAAAAGTACCTGTTCTGACCAGAGGGGTTGTAACCATGGAGGAAAGATGAAAGAAGCCATACTGGCTGCTCAGGAGTCCTATCACTGCCTTCTACTCTGTCCAGGTGGTCTCAGGCATAGATTCAGATGTGGCCCCAGGAGAGAGATCTGGAATCAGCAGGAAGTTAACTTCTTGTCACTGTAAACTGTCTCAGGTGGTGATGGCCTTCCCATCACTGGGAGGATACAAACAGGAGCTGGATGATCTGCTAACAAGGATATCATAGTTGGAGCTGAACCAAATGGCACTTTCTGCTCCTTCCATGTAGCAAATCCCATGACCATGCTGTGGAAGTGAGAATGTAGCCTCATTAATTCATAAACCCTGACTCTTTGCTAGAAGTGTGTTTCCATGGAAATGCCAGTGAACTGCACAGACCCGCAGCATCTCCCTGCATTGGCCGTTGTGGTCTTGGGTGGCCAGCATCCTTGCCAGGCCTGGCTTTGCCCTGCCTCTCTGGAGGGTACCGTGTCTCACTCAGCCAGTTACATAACTGGCTGCCTTGGAAGAACTACTGCACAGAGTCACAAGGTTATCAAACTAGTTCAAGGTAATTTATGACTCAGATGATTGGGCTTTTAAGTACGACTGGCAACCACAAACTGCATAAGTTTAAAACTCTCTCCCCAAAGAAAGACTGCCCAGCTTGGGAGTGGCCTTGATGCCAGGTTGGCAGGGAGGGGTGTCACAGTAGCGGGTGAAGCCTAACCTATCCCGCATCCCAGCAGAGCTCACCCGAAGACTCAGTGAGACCACCTCGCGCTGCCGTGCTTCCTCCCCTCATTGCTGGTGTGGGTGAAAAGGTCATGATGATTTTTTTCCTCTTTAATCTTGCCTTTTCTTTTTTTAAAAAAATCTATTTTATTGTTTAAAATAGTACAAATAGTAATACATATGTCTCCTTTTTTCCCCCACTGACTTTCCCCGGGCCTCCCCTATCCCCCAATACACGCCCTCCCCCACCCCCAGTGTCTTACATCTATTGGTTATGCTTATATGCATGCATACAAACAAGTCAGTGAAAGAAAAATACCACATGATGATTTTTCTGATGGACTATGGCCAAACTGCTATCAGAGTTGCCACATCCCAGTTGGTTTTTTAAAAAAATGCTAATGTTATTTATTTTGGATGTCAGAATTCAGGCAACAGAAATGCCAGTAACTGGAAATTAACTATTTTTAGGGGTTGCTGATGTTTCTCCTCTCCTCAGGGGTGGCAGGCCCTACCTGACTTCCCATCTGTCTAGTGCTGCTCTGGAGAGCTGGAGTGGGCCCTTTGTATTCTCTCCTATGGGTCGCCTTCCTGACCCAGTATTGTGGCTGTAGCTTTGGACCTGCTTCTAACTGTCTGGAAGAGGACTGTGGCATCCACTGTCACCTCCTATACTCTTGCTGCTGCCCTGAGTCCAGCACCCATTCTCAGCAGTCCCCATCTCCACCCTTGGCTCAGCTGGTGCCCACAACTCAGTACAGCGACCCTTCCTCCTGCAGAAATGGGAATGGGAGTCAGCACTGAACTGTAGGTCCCAATACCTATACTTCACTGGTCTCATCCTTGGTGCATCTCCCTGCTATAGGGATTAGAGGGTGCAGGGGGAGGTAGGACACAGCCCCATCCTCAAGTCCTGGCCTTTTCTGACTCAAGAGGCTGAGCTACACGTGCACGAGGGATGACCACACAGTGTGCCCTTTGTTGTGATGGAGGCCAGGAGGTGATGGCTGAGGGAGACCTGGAAAGCTGGAGGGCTTCCTGGAGGAGGTGACATCAAGAGTATGCTCCATTCCATGAGATCTCTGCAGCTCTTGGGGATAAGTCTCAGAGAAAGACATCTTTATGGGGCCTGTTGAGTCCATCTCTATCACCTGGCAATAAGAGTGGCATTAGTGACAAGTAATGAATGGTACAAGCACCTTCAGTCTAGTCCTGGAGTATCTGGGGTCTGCTTTCCTTACCTTAGGACAGCTGACTGCCCAGGGGGGTCCTGGTTCCTGCCTTGCTCCTGCCTCAAGAGCAAGGTACATTGTGATTGATCCATAAAGAGCCCCATTTCTCTACCTCCCTGTCCCCATCTCCTTTGCACTATGTCTAGGCAGCAATTTCCATCAAGAGATGGGTTTCTCCCATCCTCCCTGCTCCCCCCACCTTGAACCTCCACTGGCTCTACGACTTGCTCTGGTCAACAGAATGTGGTGAAAATGACAACACTATCAGTTCCAGGTATAGGCCTCAAGGGGCCTTGTGGCCCTGTGTACCTCTATGTGCAGAAACCCAACTAGCCTCTTGGAAGGAAAGACATATAGGCCAGTTATCACCACTCCAGGTGGCCTCAGCCAGTAGCCAGCTGGATATCAGCCAACCCCCAGCAGCCCAGCTGCTCTGATGTTGACCACATGCTTGAGGGAGCCCACAAGAACTGCCCAGTCAGCTAGTTACTCAGCTAAGTTAATGGGTGTTATTGTAAGCTGCTACATTTGGGAGTGGTTGTTATACAGCAGAAGCTAACTGATACAGGCACTCTAGGATTCTGAGCATGCAGGACTCACCATTCACAGGCTGCAGGATTAATGAGAGGAAACCTGGCTGCAGACAGATTGGCTGGCCTCAGTGTTCTCACCTGACCTTCATGTTTGCCATTACCTGGGCTCTGTCCTATAGATTGGACCCTGGGCCTCAGTTTACACAATTACAGCCAGGACATAGTCCACCTGGCAGTCCCGTGCCCAGGTCCTTTAGCCTCTTTGCCTTCTTACTGGCCTCTCCAAGTGGCTCCCACGTCACTCAGGGTAAAATCCAAACTCTTTACCCAACCCATATGACTTCCACTGCTTCTACCCGCCTCTCAGCTTCATGTCGCCCACTTTCACTCCATTCCAGCCACACAAGTCTCCAACTCACAAAACCCAACCCTTTGCATATAAAAGGGAGTGGGGGTGATAAGGAAGAGGGCCAGTCTTGGGTCCTTTAGGGCACAAAACCAGCTTACCCAAGCCCAGGTGTCCCTGAAGTGCCCACTACCCTCTCTGCCTGGCAGTTGCACTCTTCAGTCACTTTTGGGAGCTGATGTCTTACTCAGGAGCACAAGCCCAAGTTGACAGCCATGGCATAATTGCTTGAAACCTCATGCAGGTGATACGTGTTTGTCAAAATTATCTTCACTTGAGGTGGCCATAGAGGTGTGTTCCATGGACCTTAGGAACTTCCACAAAGCAGGGTCTACCTAGGAGCAGGGCCTACCTGGGAGTGGGGTCGACCTGGGAGTGGGTCTACAGTCTTCTAATTGAAGACCTTGCACTCAGGGCTTTCCTCAGAATTGTCAGAGCCTGCAAAAGGCAGAGGATTTAAACTGGGATCTGGGACTCCCCTGCAGCAGACAGGAGTCCTAATAGCCTAGCCCAGCTTCAGAAGCTGGGGAGGACATTCTCTGGAGTCGGGGAGGCCCAAGGAAGGCCCAGGTTTGCCATGGATCCAGGGTTCAGGGACAAAGTTTTTCTATATTCTATGATGGGGGTCAGTCCCCATGGGGACTGGGGTCTCATACCAGCACCAAGAGGCAGAGCTGGAGGCCTGGTCAAGGTCCAAAGGGACCATGTGAGTCATAGTGAGGAGCATGGAGTCTGGACCCTGACAGCCTGGGTCCAAATCCCAGCTCACTCATTGACCTGCTGAGTGAAACTGGGCAAGTCACATCAAGGCTGTGAGCCTTGATATCCTCATTGTAAGTAGGGGACAAAAACAGTGTTGTGAGGACCCCATGAAATGCTTAGACCAGCCAGGGCCTGGCACATCACAGTGCTGTGGAAGTGAGCTGTTGTCATCATTATAATTATCATCATAGGGTTACAGGTCAGAGCCACAGAAGGAGTTTAAGAGGCTCCAACAGCTTTCCCCTGTGCAATACAATCCTGAGACCTGGGCCCTCACTGACCCCACAGGTGGGGGGCAGCAGTGGAGCCTGGGAGCCAGACAGGATCAGGGCAGATATGAGGGGGTGGGGGAACGCTGGTCATCAGTTGTGGAGAAGATACCACCTCCCTTCCAGGCTCAAAACCTCAGAGTGGGGCCTCCTTTAAGGGCTCAGGAGTTGGGAGGAGCCAGGGTGGGGAAGAGTATATCAGAGGTCACAGCTCTGCACACCCACAGCAGGGGTGGAGCTTTCCTGGCTAAGACAGGCTCTCTGCTCCCAGAGTTCTCTATCTCATTACCAGACAAGGGACTAGCAGGAAGCATGAGAAGGAGTCTATTCAACCACAGGTGCTTCATCATCAGTGACTCTAGGAGGAACAAGGCGGAGGATGAGGAGCAGAAGCAGCAAGCACCTCTCAGGCCTTTAGGAAGAACATGCCAGAATGGTCTCTATGCCTACTAATGGAACCAATAGGAGGGAAATGGAAAGGCTGGCTGTTGGGTTTGATCCCTTTAGCACCAGTCCTACTGTATGCAGTCAGACACTGAGAGGAAGGAACACAGAGCTTGCCCCCAGTGAGTCGCAGCCAGACTCCAGATCTGGGACACCTTAATACAGCCACTACAGATTCCGCCCTTCTCTCTGCTCCCATTTCCTCATTCTCTCAGAAATACCTGGGATTGCTATTCTGTTCTCCCGAGGAACTTACACATACCAGAAACTGTAATGGTAAAAGAAGGAAACAGGTGTAGACAGACAAGAAGCATGACTGCAGTGTGCTCTAAAAGTTACCAAGATCTGAGGGCCTCAATACTTACAATTTTTAAAAAGGCTTCTTAAAATGTGACTCAAGAAAGAAGGCCCATTTAGTGAAGGAGCTGGAACTGGATATAGATTGGGAAAATGAAGTTGAATCCCTGCCTCACACCACATTCCCCCCAACAAATTCTAGACACATTAAACACTACAATTGAAAGGGAAAACTTTAAGAAGAATCCTATATAATAAAGAGGGAATATGCAAACTGACCATCACTCTGCCACAAAGATGGCAGTGTCCACAGTGGAGGCAAGGTTTCCATAACACAAGATGGCTTCACCCACAGCAGAGGCTGAGTTCCTGTAACGAGCTTTAATGAGCAATCAACAGGGACCTGAAGCTGAGCCCATCCCCCTGTCCCCATGGGGCTTGACATGGGCCTTCAGGCTGCACCCTCCCTCCCCCCGACCTGGCAGGGCTTGATGGGGAACCTCAGGCCACACTCCTCACTCGGCGGGGTTTGATGAGGTACCTCAGGCCATACCCCACCCTGGCACCAGGCTGGGGGACATCAGGCTGTGCCCCCACTGGCAGGGCTTGACAGGGGACCTCAGGTCACACTCTCCATCCAGCAGGGCTTGACAGGTGACCTCAGGTTGCACTCCCTGCCTGGCAGGGCTTGATGGGGGACCTCAGGCCACATCCCCCGTCCCAGTGCCAGGCCAGAGGACCTCAGGCTGCACCCCCTTCCCCCCGTGGGCCTTGATGTTGGACCTCAAGGTGTGCCTCTGACCCAGCCCAGGCTGGGGGACCTCAGGCCATGTCCCCTGCCCCAGCACCTGTTCAAGGGACCTGAGGCTGTGCCCTCTGCCAAGTGGGGCTTGACAAGGGTGGGACTGGCCAGGTCTGGATCTAGCCCAATGGGGGGGGGTGGGCACCCAGATCTGGGTTTTGCATGATTTTGAGGTGCACGTGAATGGGCGGGGACTTGACTCTGGGTCCCTGGTGCACACCAGACTCTGACAGGAAGAATATTTTCATATACATTTTACTAATTTTCTTTCATCTCTGACACTTCTATAGAGAAAGGGCAAATAGCAATATTAAAATATTTAATCTAATTAATCCCCTTTTAATGTGCATGAATTTCATGCACCAGGCCACTAGCTTTCTTTAAGGGATTATATTTCCAAATTTTGAGTTGAGAACAATTTCTTAAACAAGAAACAAAAGACTTACAAAGCATAAAAAATGGTAGATTTGACTGCAGTAAAATGAAGAATTACTTCTTACCAAAAGACAGGTGAAAAGATAAACCAAAAATGGCACAAAACCATTTGGAATATGCAGAACTAGCAAAGGACTAGTGTCCAGAATTCATAAAGACCTGCAAGCCCATAGGAAAAATGAGAATGAGGAGCAAAAAGACTGGAAGTCGGCACACGAATGAACACAGGAATAATGCTTAGTTTCACTAGTGCACAGGGCAGTGCAAATAAGATCCCAAATAGATGCCATTTTATGCCCATTAGATAGGAAAAAGTAAGGCCTCTGACAGTGCCAAGGGTTTAAAAGGGTACAGATCAATGGGAATACGTGGGGACTGTTGATGAGAGTGTTAACTGGTACCAACACTTTGTAAATCACTTTGGGTTCACCATTCACATCCTATCTAATAAAGAGGAAATATGCAAATTAACAATAACTCCATGACAAAGATGGCGGGCAGCACCAGTAGTGGCCAGGTGGGATGCTGGCACCATTGTCTGGGCAATGAAGTCGATGGTTTTCCCATTGTGTCTGCCTCTCAGGAGCATGCCTACATGCAGTTCCAACCACTGAGGAGTGGTCAGACCCCAGGGCCACCGTCTCTGCCAAGAACCAGGAGGGCACTGCCCCGAGGCCCAGGTGAGAGCATGGCTCTGCCTTCTGCTTTTCAGACCTACCAGGACACAGGAGCAGAGCTCAGTCTTCACGATCTCTCTGGAAGCAGCCTCCTGGGCAGGAGAGCAGGTTGGAGATCATGCCTCAGGCTCCGCACCCTCCATCAGGCAGGAAGAGGCAGCTCGGCTCTTCCTCCTCTCCCCAGCCCCTTCCATTTCTAATCATGGGCCTCACTGGGGATTTAACTTTCTTTGTTAAACAAGGGAATTCTGGACAATGATTGTCTGACTTCCATGAATCCAGTGGGAGTACACGTCTGGGGCCGGGGTGCCCCCACCCACCTAGGGACCAGGCAGACTCTGTACAAGCACAGACCTTTCTTCCCGCGGAAGATGGACAGCTGCTCAGAGAACTCTGTGGAACAGCAGGGATCTGCTGAGCAGTTCCTGGGCATCTAGGGATGAATCTGCCTGCGAAGAAGTTATTAGAGCAGGTGTCTCTCTGCCACAAGTGTTCCCGGCCAACCCCTCTGACAACCCCAGTGGTGAGGTTTCCCATGGAAACTGCAACACAGGACAAGACCTGCATTTCCTCACCACCGAGCTCTCTGAGAAACTAAGAAAGAGGCTTCCAAAGTGGTGACTGTGAGCACTTCACGCAAACTCACACAACTGCCTCCCCAGCTAGCACCCGGTGCCTGCTATCACCCAGGGGTCTTCCATGTTCCTTTCACCCAAACCTATGACAGCACTCCTTCATCTCTTCGAGCTTAGGGGATGATGACGGAAGATGGCACCATGACTGCTCCAGGGATGCAACAGTAGGGATGACTCAGGGTGCAGAGAACTGGCTGCATTCCCAATACCCAGAACTGGTTACTGCATGGGATCAAGACTCTGACTCTCCAGGCCATGCCTTCCCAGAAGCTATGCACAGCCCCAACGAGCATTGCACTGCTGGGCAGCATGGAGCAAATGCATGAAGCCCCCCAGCCCAGGAACAAGCCCGTCTCAGGTCATGAACTGGCCACTGCAGGGATGGCCCTGCTGGCCGTCCCCACATTCAATTGCCTGCCAAGGTCCTGACCCTACTGTTTGGTTCACTCCTCTTCCTCCCCAATCCCCTCTAGAGAACCAAACTTGTCCTATCTAATAAAAAGTAACCTGCAAATTAGGCATCACTCCATCACAAAGATGGTGGGGGGCCTGAGGGGTGGAACAGGTGATAAGAGGGGGCTGGGGGTACCCTGCCAGGCCAAAGGCCTTCGCCAGAATCCTCAGGCATGGGCAAGGGTGGAGCCAGTGATCAGAGGGGGCAGGGGCAGAGCCAGTGACCGGAGGGGTATGAGGGTACCCTACCCAGGCATAAGGCCTGGGCCAGAGGCCTCAGGCCTGGGCAGGGGCAAGGCTGGAAATTGCAGGGGCCTGGGCTCCACAGAGCCAGCAGTCAGAGGGTCAGGGGTGGAGCCTGCGATCACATGGTTCTGGGCACTGGTGGAGCTGGAAAAGCAAGGGGTTGGGGGGGTCAACATTGGCCAGAGGCTGCCAGTGGGGCAAGGGCAAAGCCAGTGATGGCAGGGGCCAGGATCAGAGCCGGTGATCACAGAGGCCTGGGCTCTGGGAAGCTGGTGATCGGAGGGGCTTGGAGGTTTTTTGCCCAGGCCTGCAGCCTCAGGCAGAGGCTGCAAGCCTGGGCAGGGTCAGAGCTGGCAATTTCAGGGGTCTTGCGGTCCCCTGCCCAAGCCTGCATCCTCGGCCAGAGGTTACAGGCCTGGGCAGGGGGTAGATCTGGGATTGGAGAGGCAGGGGCAGAGCTGGTGATCAGAGTGAACTACAGAGGAAATACCTTTTCTTACCGCCCATTGACTAAGCTCCCTGTATGCCACTGGTAATATTCTTAGTAACCTGGGTAATAAGAATCCAGAAAGGAGATCTAGGGTTTTTCCACCACACTCTTGGAGAAAAAAAATGAAGGTCCACTGCTGGAGGGCTAAGAAATGTCATATCCTGCCCTAGCTGGTTTGGCTCATTGCATAATGCCTCAGCCTGCTGACTGCAGGGTCTGGGTTCAATTCTGACCAAGGACATGTACCTAGGTTGCAGGCTCCTCTCTGGCTGGGGCCCAGGTCAGGGCATATGCAGGAGGCAACCAATCAAAGTGCTCAATTTGATGTTTCTCTCTGTTTTTCCCTTTTCTTCCCCATTCTCTAAAAATCAATGGAAACTTATCCTCAGGTGAGGATAAAAAAGAAAGAAATGTCATATCTTATGAAAGACACATCTTGAAAATGCCTAAAGAAAGTTGTCATTTTTTCATGGTGAAGGGACTGGAGTACGTGTTGATAAAAACACCTTGGTGGCTGCAGAGACTGGCAGTGGCTGCAGCAGCAGGGTGATGGGGCTGGTGGCTTCCTCTAATTAGCCTGGTCACCTCCCATAAAGGGAAGCCAGACCTTGGCGTAGGCCTGCTTCCCAAGGGGAGCAGGGAGCAGGCCTAAGCCGTCAGTAGGACACCCCCTGAGGGCTCCCAATATGTGAGAGGGGGCAGGCTGGGCTGAGGAACCCCCCTTTACAGTACACAAATTTTGTGCACCGTGCCTCTAGTATATACATAATCATCTGAAGAAAGAATGATTCAAAAATTTCCAAATTTGGCAAAATATAAACCCACAGATTAAAGAAGCACAGTGAATAGCAAGCACAGGACATAAAGAAAGCTACATCAAGACACAGAAAAGTCACATTGCTCAACACCAATGATGAAAAGAAAAATCTTTTAAGTAGTTAGAAGAAAAGAGACATACTATGCACAGGAATAAACATAAGGATTACAAAAGATTTCCCATCTGAAACAGTGTAAGGGAGAAGATAGTAGAGCAACATCATTAAAGTACTCACAAGGTGGGGCAGGAATCCTTTCAATTTATAATTCCAGACTGAGTGAAAATATTTTTTAAATAGTTAAAATATATTTTTCATATATAAAAGATTGATTTTTTTTAATCACCAGCAGATTTATAGTGTAAGAAATGTTAAAAGAAGTCCTGCAAGCAGAAATAAAATTTTGCCAGATAGAAATAACAATCTATGCCAAGAACAGTAAATGCCTAGGAAAAGATATAATACAAGTTTCTTATTATTTAAATACTAGGGGCCTGGTGCACAAAAACTGGTGCACTCAGGGAGGTCCCTCAGCCTGGCCTGTGCCCTCTCGCAGTCTGGGACGCCCTGGGGGATGTCCACCTGCTGGCACGCCTGGCCAGCCTGGGTGAGGGATTGATGGCTGTTTGCAGGCTGACCAAGCCCCCCAGTGGGGACCTTCACCCCATGGGGGTGGGGCCAGCCTGGATGAGGGGCTAAGGGCTGTATTCAGGCTACCCACAGCTCACATTAACCCAATGTCCCAGTGAGGCTGGCTGGAATCAGGTTTCTGCGGTTTACTTATCTTCTATAATTGAAACTTTGCTGCCTTGAGTGGAGGGCTAGGCAGTCAACGAAGCCTCCTGTTTGCTTCAGCTCCATGGCTTCTATAATTGAAACATTGTTGCCTTGAGCAGAGGCCCAGCTGGCCTAGGCAGGCAGTTTCCTCCACTGCTGGTGCAATGGAAGCCTCCTGTTTGCTCTAGCTCTGTGGCTGCCAGCTGCCATCTTGGCTGGGTTAATTTGCATACAGCTGCTCTGATTGGCTGGTGGTCATGGCTTGGCTGGTGGGTGTGGCTAAGGTGTGATGGAGTGAGGGTCAATTTGCATATTACTCTTTTATTAGATTAGATATTTAAATATAATTAACTATTTAAACAAATAATAATGTAATGTCAGTTTTATAGCATCTGTGAAAGTAAAATACATGACACCAATAGCACAAAGATTGCCTGGGAAAAATGAAATTTTGTTATAGTGAAGTTTCTATCCAAGATGTGAAGTGGTATAATATCCACTTGAAGATAGACAGTGACAAGTTAAAATCCTATATAATAAAGAGCTAATATGCAAATAGCCATCACGCCCTCATGCCATCATGCCATAATGACTCAGATACTCAACATTAGGGAGAGAGGAATAGGGACCAGCCAGGCTGTGGCCCAGAAGAGGGACAAGCCACCTGCCCCCAGTCCTGGGCACCAACAGCTGGGGCTCCAGCCCGGGAGAGGGACAAGCCACCCACCTCAAGGTCCTGGGCACCAGCAGCTGCACCTGTGCCTGTGGCCCAGGAGAGGTACAAGCCACACACCCTGTGGTCCCAGGTGCCTGTGACTGCAGCCTCAAAGCTGCCCACCCATGGTCCCCTGCGGCTGTGGCCTGCCTGGGTGAAGCCCGCCCAGGTCCTGGGTACCTATGGCTGGCCAGAGGGAGGGAAGCCTGGGTCCTGGGTGTGGGGTGAGGCATAGGCAGTTAGGGACAATCAGGCCAGTAGGGGAGCAGTTAGGGATGATCAAGCAGGCAGGCAGGTGAGGGGTTAGGAACCAGCAGTCCCAGATTGCGAGAGGGATGTCCGACTGCCTGTTTAGGTCTGATCCCAGGGATCAGGGCTAAATTGGCAGTCAGAAATCTCTGAAAGAGTTCACAATTGGAGAGGGTGCAGGCTGGGCTAAGGGAATCCCCCCCCCACCCCCGCCCATGCACCGGGCCACTAGTATCTTATAATCCTGCAAGTTCACTCATAGACATTATGTAAGGCAAGTACAAGATCTCATAGCAGCATCTTATCTAATAAAAGAGTAATATGCAAATTGACCATCACAAGATGGCTTCCCCCATGTGGTCAAAGATGGCCTCCATAATATGGCCAGCAAGGGAAGGCAGTTGGGAGGGACCCAGGCCTGCAGGGAGGCCAGTTGTGGGAGACCCAGGCCTGCAGGGGAGGACAGTTGGGGGGGACCAGACTGGCACAGGAGCAGTTAGGCATTGATCAGGCTGGCAGGGGAGTGATTAGGGGCAATCAGCAGCGAGAGGTTGGGAGCCAGCAGTCCTGGATTGTGAAAGGGATGTCCGACTGCCCGTTTAGACCCAATCCCACAGTGTGATTGGGCCTAAACAGGCAGTCGAACATCCCTCAAGAGGTCCCAGATTGGAAAGGGTGCAGGTTGATCTGAGGGACACCACCACCACCACCACCACCACCCCCACTCCTTGCACGAATTTCGTGCACCGGGCCTCTAGTTGTTAATAATAGAAAATAAAACAGAAATGATCCAAATACTCATTGACAGGAAAGTGTAAAAATAAAATGTGGGGTAGTCATACCAGTGAAAATAAACTATAGCTACACACAACAGCATAGATAAATGAGAAAAAACAGTAAAATATTGAGTAAAAACTGAAAGTCTTTTAAGTTCACACATAGTGTAGCATTTTTGTAAAGCTCAAAAACAAAAGAATACAATGTTTAGATATATGAGCAAGAGAATTACAAACAGACATACCTTCAGGAGAGCGGTGGCCTCCATGGTGGGACCATATGCAAACATATATTCCAACTATTAGGCAGGTTCTAGTCCTGGAGCCAGTGCTTGGAGTTGGGCTGTCCTTTATAATGTATAAAACACACTAAATATTAAAAGGATACAGGCAAAGGAGAGAAAGAAGAGGAACAGTGTGGTTTTCCTGTCACACAGCTCATTGTGGCATAGGGTGCTCAGAAGGACTGGGGGGTGAGACAGGCCAGGAGGCTAAAGGTCACAAACTAGCTGAGGGTGTTTCTCCCCCTGGCCCTCAGTTTCTCCATATGGAAAATAAGGGGCATTCTAGGAATGACACATGGCTGGCATGCACGATAATGACCTCCCGTTCCTCACCTCTGGCAGAGCATGTACCCAGGGTTTTGGGCTCCCTAGCTTGACACTTCAGGCTGCCAGAAATGGTCACTCAGACAACACACTAAATGACATCTGCCTGCTGACCTGGAGAATCCATCCAGCTCTGGCCTGGGCACTAGATTCTCTGAAAGGCAGTGCCTGACATGGCTTTGGGGCTGGTCCTGGTTGGCCCCTGGCAGTGTAGAACCTCAGCTTCTACAGCTCCAACCTCTGTGGCTTCGTCTCCTGGAGCCCCTCACTGCCCACCCATCCTCCTCCCAAGGCTGTCTCCCCTCCTCCCCCGCCCCCATCTGGTGGCCAGGATCCTGACTCCCTCTCCTGGGGAGCTTCACTGGACTGGAGGATGGCTGGATGGGCAGCAGGCTGAGGGCAGCACTAGAAACAGCCCTATATCTTATCTGACCATTCTCCCTGAGGCAGAAGGACGCCATTTCTTCACCACCTTTGCCTACAGAGGCCCTTATTCCTAGGCTCCTCACTGCCTGGAGGTGCACCCCATTTGCTCCCCTCATGGCCCATCTTGCAAGAATCCTCCACATTGACACTGCCCCAGCTCCTTCCTCCCAAGCAGGAGTTAATGCCTCCTTCTCCAGATGTCAACTCAGTCATGGAGAACCTGTGTGCTGGATCTGGGTCCAGGTTCCCTGGTATCTGTCCCCCATTTCAGGGAATCCCCCAGAGATCATCTTTTATCTGGCATGAAAAAAAATACCTTCAGAAACAATAATTTCTTGGAGTAAATAGGCTTTTCCAAGCTCTCTTAGTGAATCAGCCTCACAACCAGTAGAGTTGGCAGCGAGGAAGGCACTTCTCTCCCCACTCTAACAAGGGAATCCAGAGCCTCAAAGGAAAGTGACTTTCTAGCATCACTGCCCACTGGCCGACTTTCTGGGAGGCTGAACAGCTATTCTGTCACATTCACCAGGGGCCTGAAACCCCAGTCCTATGTGGACACAACTCCGCTCTCCAGATAATGGGACTGCTGAGTGACCATGGTCCCTAATCACCCAGCAGTGGGACTCATCCAGTCTTATCCTGCTGACTTCAGATTATTTTAATACCCAGAAAATATTGAGAGATTATATTCAGTGACACGTGTTTTTGGTGATTCATCTCTCTTCTATTTTATTCACCTTATGCAAATTTTAAATGACTGCTGGGGCTATGTGCGCAGAAAGTCTTGATTTGCTAGAAAGAACTGACTGTGGCAGATTCTTAGAATAGGACAGGAATTTAAGGCATGAGACATGCCCAATGAGCAGAGTGAAGACAAAGGTATCTCTAGCTGCTTCGACCCAGAACAAAGCACCAGCACACACCCAAAGTTGGCCACTAGATCCCCAGATCAGAGTTTATCACTGACAGCCACTGTGGTGAAGAACTTGGAACGTGCTATTACCACCACTGTCCATAGACTCTGAGAAGCAAATCCTGCCCACCACTCCCCATTTGCACAGGCACTGAAACAACACTGTGTGCACAGGAATACTAATGCCTGGTGTTTGCTTCTGGTCCCTGTTGCTTCTGTGCTTATCCTCTTTCAAGCCTTAGAAATGTTGGGCACCTGCTTCTTGCTCTATAATCTCCCCCACCACATCTCCCCAATTGGGCAACTCCAACTCTTCCTCAAAATTCACTGTGATGCCTCTTCCTCCAGGCAGTTTCCATTGCCTTCCCTACAGTCTTTTAGATACTAGGAGCCCAGCACACAAAATCACGTGAGACCCAGGACCCAGAGTCCTGTCGCTCGGCTGGACCCAGAGAGTCCCGCAGCTGCCACCGCTGCCATGGGAGGTGAAACCTGCCCACCACCCCATTGGGACCTAGAAACCCACCTGCACCTCCGGTCAAGTCCTCCAGAGTCAAGTCCCTACCCTCCCGCGCACGCAGCCTCCTGCTGATCGGTTGTTACAGCGTGATGGCATGACGACCACAGATTTTTTATATAGTAGATAATTTTATATAGTAGATGTGCTAAAATTATCATAGTGGGTTCATATGTTTCTGCTTGCATGTCTCTCCCCCCACCACAGGTGAGTTTGTGGGAGCAAGGCTCATGGCTGATTCACACACCTCTTATCTCTAGCCCCTCAGCATGGGCCCTGGCACATTGTGGGAAGAGCAGGGCTTAAAAAAAAAAGTAAGCTAAATTCCTGGGCTCTGTCTTCTGACCTGGAACTTACAGTTCAGTGAAAGTGATCTATTGACAAAGAGGGTAAATTTAGGCAACCCTTCCCTGAGCACTTCTCCTTAAGCTGAGAGCTCACTGGTAATTCAATATTAACAAAGAGGGGTGAATAACTTTCTGAGAAGAGCGAATAAGAGACAAATGTTCCAAGATGGGAGGGACTTGTGTAAGCATTGAAAGCCAATGGTAAGGTGACCAGACGTCCGGCTTTTGGCGGGACAGTTCCGATTTTTAACAATTTGTTCCACTTTCCTTGGCATTTTAAAAGAAGTTCCGATTTTTGAAAAGAGACATATGTACTACTCTTTGTAATATTTTAAGTAATAATAATAAAAAAGACACCCCCCGCCCCCGGGTCAATGGTGTCCTGCTTTACCAATGTTAAAATCTGGTCACCTTAGCCAACGGGGCTTTACAAAGATAGGGCAACAAGCATGAGGCATGGACCATGCATGTCAGTAGGACAAGCTGGTCATACTGAGTAACAAGTGGTCCCCAAAGCTCAGGGGCCTCACAAGGCGTTATTATCTCTCACACTTCCTGCTCACATGGCTCTGCTCTGTGTCACCTCTCCGTGGTCTCAGGCTGCCAGAGCTGTCTCTGTCTGGACTATTGCCATGGCTGTGGAAGAAGGAAAAGTGGTCAGTCACACCCTGGTTCTTAGGTTTGCCTCACATTTGTCACTCTCTCAACCCCTTTGTCATGCCTGAGAGCAACGGTGGTAGGGCTGTATAATTCCAGTGCCAGAAGTGCCATAGCAAAGAGCACTGAATGGGGTTAATGACAATCTAGTTCCACACTGTGTTTAAGATTGGATGTTTAATCCTGGAGCAATTAAAAACATGTCCCATGTTCAATAAAGCACTGTGGCTATAGTGAGGAGAACAACAGGCAGGAAATGGACAACAATGGGGTTAGCGAGAAAAATTGGGAAGCCACTTCAGTTTTCCAGCCCACTTCCACCCAAAATGAAGGATAGTACATAAAACTAGTGTGATAGCTATGGAATTTGGAGAGAAACTGATGGATTTAAAAATGGAGGCTCCAGTGATGTGGTCCTGACTGCAAAGAAAAGTAGCCAACTTGATATCTTGTGTCTCACCAGTTGCTGACTCCAGTCTTTTGGGAAGTCCAGCTTCTCTAGTTTCTGTTTGTTTGGGGGTTCCTTCCTTTCCTAATAAATCTCCCTTTTCACTTAAAAAAAAGCAAGAAGTAAGTAAAGAAGGGAACAAATATATTAATAAGGTGATGAGGGGCTGAGTAAACAGTTCAATGAATGACAGAGTGACCCAAACTTAACTTTCAGTGGTGGGAAGCCTTGTGATTCACAAATACCAAAAAAAGTTTTCTGTAGCAGCAGTAGCATCAGCAACCTCACAGAAACTTGGAACCTAGGGTCTTCACAGACCCAGAAAGTCCTAGACCCTACTCTGTTCTAGCTCACAGCCCGAGAGATGTTCTAAGACAACTACAGACAGTATGAGAGTTGAGGGCATTCCGGGATCTCATTTTCCCAAATGACTCCTTTTGCAGATGAGAAAGCAGAAGCCAAGAAAGGGGAAGGAATACTCTTAGGTACAACTCATTTCCTTTGGAAGACTCCTGGGCGATGCCCACTCTCAGGTGATTTATATTCCTGAACTCATAGTAGCACTAACAGGTGCACAGTGGATATCTGTTGACTAAGTATCCTATATAACAAAAGCCCAACACGCTAAGTGTTTGGTCGTCCATTCAACCAATCAAAGCGTAATATGCTAATGATATGCTAAGACCTGCTCAACCACTCACTATGACAAATGCTAACCACCAGGGGAAGATGTTCCGACCGATAGGTTAGCTTGCTGCTGGGGTCTGGCCAATTGGGTTTGAGTGAGATGGGCCAGACATGCCCTTGGAGCCCTCTTGTGGTCCCCCTCTGGCTGGCCAACCTCCCATGTCCCTCCCCAGCCCTGATTGTGCACCAGTGGGATCCCTTGGCCTTGCCTGCACCCTCTTGCAATCTGGGCTGAGGCACCACCCCCTTCCCCTGAGTGCACTTAATTTCACGCACTGAGTCTCTAGTTTGATTATAATGGGGCACTTTAAAAAGCAGACCTTGAAGCTGGGAGGGGATCCCAAATCTTGTCTTTAAACAGGAGGTTCCACTCCTTATTGCTCTGAGTGAAATGAGAATAGGAAAGGGAGAGAGTGTTGCCATGAATTTGTTTGTAAACAGAAGACAATGGGGTGTGGGGATAGGAAAGGAATAGGTTCATTCCAGGACATTAAGCCCAGAGGAAGGCAGTGGTTGGATACTCAGCCCTGCTCTGTCAGGCATCACTCTGTTACCCACCACAGAAACAGGGTGAGCTGCTCCCAAATTGCTTTGGAGAGGGTGGTCACATAATATGAAGCTGGCCAATGAGAATATTTCATCCTCTTTGGCTATAGTGATTGACTCAGGGCTGAGCATGTAACCAATCAGGTCCCAGAAGTCAGATCTCAGGGCTGAAATCAGGAAGTAGGAGAAGCTCTATTTCTGCCCGGGTGCTGAGGAAACAGATATCAGCCTGTGGCTATGGGTGACCATCTTGTTTTCAAAAATGGAAATCCCACCTGAGAATGGCATTGATGTCATTGAACAACCAATTGAGTCTTGCCTGAACCTGTCTGAGTTACATAAATGATTTTCTTCTGCTTGATTATTTAAATTACTTTGGGTTTTCTGTCTCTGGCTATCAAAACTTCTGGCTGCTCCTTTGAGCTAGCTCAATGGAGCACCTTGGAACTAAAACATTATGAATTAGACTAGAGGCCTGGTGCACAAAAATTTGTGCACTCGGTGCGGGGGGGGGGGGGGTCTCAGCCCAGCCTGTGCCCTCTTGCAGTCTGGGACTCCTCAAGGGATGTCTACCTGCTGGCTAAGGCCCGCTCCCCGGGCAATTGGGCCTAAGCTGGCAGTCAGACATCCCTCTGGCAGCCCAGGAGCCCTCGAGGGATGTCCACTTGCCAGAAGGGAGCAGGCCTAAGCTGCAGTCAGACATCCTTAGTGCTGCTGAGGAGGCAAGAGAGGCTCCCACCACCACCACTGTGCTGGCAGCCATCAGCCTGGCTTGTGGCTGAGCAGAGTTCCCCCTGTGGGAGTACACTAACCACCAGGGGGAAGCTCCTGCATTGAGCCTCTGCTCCCTGGTGGTCAGTGTGTGTCATAGTGACCAGTCATTCCCAGTTGTTCTGCTATTAGGGTCAATTTGCATATCACTCTTCTATTAAATAGGATAGAAGCCTGGTGCATGGGTGGGGGCCTGCTGGTTTGCCCTGAAGGGTGTCCCAGATCAAGGTGGGGGTCCTGCTGGGGCTCCTGGCCAGCCTGGGTGAGGGGCTAATGGCTATTTTCAGGCTGGCCACAGCCCCTTCAGGGTGGGGGTCCTGCTGGGGTGCCTGGCCAGCCTGGGTGAGGGGCTGATGGCCATTTTCAGGCTGGCCACAGCCCCTTCAGGGTGGGGGTTCCCGCTGGGGTGCCTGCCAGTCTGGATGAGGGGATGATGGCTATTTGTAGGCTGGTCAAACCCCCCAGCAAGAACCCTCACTCCATGAGGGTGTGGCCAGCGTGGGTGAGTGGCTGATGGCTTTTTGCAGGCTGGCCACCGCCCCCAACAACCCAAGCTCTCAGCAAGTCTGGCTGGAAGCAGGTATCTGGGATTTATCTTCTATAATTGAAATTTTGTTGCCTTGAGTGGAGGCCACAGCTGGCCAGGGCAGGCAGGAAGCTTGGCTTCCTCCATTGCCAGGGCAACCAAGCCTCCTGCTTGCTCCAGCTCCATGGCTGCTGGCCGCCATCTTGGTTGGGCTAATTTGTATATAGTCACTCTGATTGGCTGGTGGGCGTGGCTTGGGGTGTAGTGGAATGTACCAATTTGCATGTTTCTCTTTTATTAGTGTAGATTAGTTTTTTAAAAAGCTTTCAGACAGCACTGTGGAACTTCTGTCTAACCTGGAGATCCAATGGGTTCAAGCAGTATCTGTTGAGGGCCAGCTATACACTGGGCCACTCACATCACCCAAATTAATCCTCATGGGATTAACTCTGTTAAGGTAGCAACTAATGTCCACATTTTATAGTGCAAGACTGAGGCCCAGTGAAAGGAGATAACTTGGCCATAGTGGGGAAGAGTGGAGCCAGATTGCAAACCCAGATTCTGCGGCTTGAGCTCTGGGAAGTCACATGATGTAGCTTGTTCATGTGGCTCAAGGACTAAGGCACTCAGCGCCATGCTTGACGAACTGTGGGTGGTTGAATCTTGGTAACTGCCACGTGATCATTAAGAGACTCACAAAAACAATTTGCACTGAAGAGAAGAGGACCTTCCTCTTTAGCACAACCACACCCTCCCAGCTCCCCTATGTCCAGCCTTTCTCTTACTTTGCTTGGCAATTAGTCATGCTCATGTGACCACAGGCAGCCCCCCACTCACAGGCCAGCATCGGGAGCTCCACCAGGAAGGGTGAGGAGTCTGCATTCCCACTGTACCTGGGAACATCAGCTTCATTTGGGCCTTGAGGAACTCTGCTCCTTATTTGCACATAGCAGTTTTTTCCAGAGCATAACTCTCCCTCAGTTTGGAACTGATCTTTCCACATCTCCCTTGACTCAACTCATGGACTTCTTCCTCTGCACCATGGCCTCCTGTGTTTGCTGCTCAGCACCTGAAGGCACAGGTTTGGTGAGGTTTGACAGCTGAGACCTCACACTTTATGCTGAAGGACTGAAGAAGTCCAGAAACAGTGCTTGGGCCAAAGAAAACCTGCAGAATTTTTGATAGCTGGAAGCTTCTTGCCATGGAAGATGGGGGAGAAATCCTAGAGGTGTCCTGAAGACCCACTGTGTGCAGGCTCCGAGTGCATAGAGCATAAAAAGCAGAAGCCTGGCAGAGAGATGTTCACAGACCAAATACAGACAAGCCAGTCAGACAGACAGAACACCACAGCTCATGAGATGCTTTCATAGGTGAAGGGTAGGGGGACAGGAGTAGAGACCCAAGTTCGCTAGGGAACTAGTTAAGGACAGAGTTTGTTTTTTAGGACAAAGAATTTTCAACAGAGACCTCAAGGCTGCATTAGTTAGATACGTACTTCAATAAAGTCAGGCAGCAAGGGGAGCTATAGTCAGGGCCCAGGGCATTCAGAACAAGCCCATTGAATGTGCTAATCCAACAGCCTCTGGAATGGTGGGCCGTAGTGCAGGCTGCAAGCATGAAAGAGGAGGGTCCTAATAGAGAACAGCTGTAAGAGTGAAAGATGAGGGTTCTAAATGCCTGGACCTTCACCTTCCAAATACCACAGGGTGAGATTTGAGGGCTTTGAAATCAGGACACTCTGGTTCAAAGCTGGCTCCACCACTTGGTTAGCTACTAAGAGCAAATGAGCCTTGCTTTCCTCACCTGTAGATGGGAATATGGAAATCTCTCCTCTTGAAGGTGGGGTCTTAAATGGGGTAGCAGGTAGAGCAGGGAGCTAGCTCAGGTGTTGTTGTTTTTCTTTTCTTTTTTAATCCTCACCTGAAGATATGTTTAGAGAGAGAGAGAGAGAGAGAGAGAGAGAGAGAGAGAGAGAGAGAGAGAAAGAAACATCACTGGTTGTTTCCACATCCTGACTGGGGATAGAACCCACAACCTTTTGGTACATGCATAGAACTATGCTTCAACCTCCAACCAACTGAGCTGCTTGGCCAGGGCCCAGAAGCCTGGGTGGTAAATGTTTGAGGGACTATGGTCTCTGTCACAACTGCTGGGCTCTGCTGCCATCCTGCAGAAGCATTACCTACAGCAGGTGGACTACGCTCTGCACCTTGCTGTCTGGGTGATGGGGTTCGGCACTTGTCCGGGACCCCTGCCTGACATGCGTGGGTTTTTAGTAGCGGAAACTCACACTTAGCCCTGGATTGCTAGCCCACTCCAGAGCCTGGCTAGAAAGGGTGGGGTGGATGGGTGTGAACCCCTTGAAGTCATCACGCTGAGTCTCACTCTGGAATCCTATTTCCCAGCATGCTTTGCTTTGCTTCACTTAAAGAAGAGAAGTTTCTTTTAGGACTGGCTTTTGCCCTTTGAATGAGGGCTTTCTGCAGCTTCAGTGACCCTGAGTCAGCTGGGCAGAGAGGTTAGGGAAAGTTCCCACGTCACAGGTTGGGAGGGGCAGAGCTGACCAACGCCCTCTTGACCTTCCCACGAGCCATCATGATCCCAAGCATCAATGTTCCTTGGAGAGGTGCCACTGGCACTGGGAGCCTTGCCTGCTTAACAAGCCAGGACACCAGGAACATCTCCTGTGAGTCCATGACACCCAGGAGGCTGCTCTCACCTGGGGGCCCAGAGCACATGTTTTGGTGCCAGGGTGGCTTTGAATCCTGGCTCTGTCATTGGGCAAGTCACCAAGTCTCTGTGCTTCAAGTGCCTGTTCACCTGGGGCTGGCCTCATAGCTATTACACAAGATTTCAAGGAAGATTAAATGTACTACTATGTATAGAACCCTTGATGGGAGCCAGCTGTACTCATCTTCCTATCTTGTCCTCTCTCCTTTGCTATATGAGAGAGAGACCCAGGAGGCAGGGTTTGTCTCAATTCTCACCACCACATGGTGGCAGACAGGGTGGTGCCCAGGCTGGACTCTTTCCTCTGCCCCTCTTGAGCATCCTCATTCCCCTGGAAAGTCAGCTAGGTCCACTTGCCTGCCCCATATCTCCTCCAGGGGTGACTCTAGCACCCTCTGCCCCTTGGTCCCCCGACCCTCTGGTATTTGGGTGTAAATGAGGCTATGGACAAGTGCTGTGCCTCCTAGACAGTCTGGGGGAGCTCGATATCCCAGTCCTGAGCCCAAGAGCCCAAGGTGGGGAGCACAATTAGAATCTTCATTCAGACAGATTCCCTCAGCAGTTCTTAGCACCTGCTTTGCTGGGTGGGATGAAGAGACGAGGTGCACATAGGCTAGCTGGGCAGAAAGGAGCACGGACATTCACGGTGCTGCATGAAGAGAGGTGATCGAGGGTTGATCTCATAACTCTTCCTGGCTATGGTTTTCTCATCTTTGAAATGGGGACAGAAACCCTGCATTACAGGCTGCGGTGGAAGTAGCAGTAGCCCATCCCACTGCCAGACTCTGCAGACTGCAAAGATAGGAACTCAGTTAATCCTCACAGAAACTAGGAGACAGGTACAAGTATCATCACCTCTTTTGCAGATGAGGAAACTGAGGCATAGAGAGCTGCGGTGACTGCTTCAGATAATGGAGCCCACACTGTCCAGTTCCAACATTCTGGCATTGGTCAGCACCCACACTAGCCTCCCTTTACTCTTCACTGCAATCACAACCATAGCCTCACATCAACAGATCACTCATGGGGGACAGGGCAGGGGACACTGTTTTCCCATCAGTTGGACACCCAGCCCACACCCACCTCTGCCACATTGCAAGGCCTGGATTGATGTTTCCTGCGCTGTGCCTACCATTTCCTCATCTCCACTGCACACTTGGCTGCATGACTGTCACCTCCATCAGTGACAGCCAAGGGCACCCACTCAAGCTGCTCACCAAGGACAGGAAGCCTTGGGGCGCTGTGGCTGTCCCCGGTCAATTGACAGGGAGGTAAGCCAGCTTCCAGAAATGGCAATGAGCTCCTGTCTCTGGGGGAGTGCAAGTAGGTGTTGAGGGGTGTTTCCAGAGCATCAGAGAGCAGTGGGTCAGACTGCTTTCAAAGTCTACTCCAAGCCTGGACCCCTGTGAGAAGCACAGAGCAGTAGTAAAGTAGTAAAGGACATGGGCCTGAGCTATAGCAAGGTTCCCTGCTCTGTGACTGTGGGCAAGCCATTTCCTTCCCTGTGCCTCGGTACCCTCATCAGTAACAGAGCTAAATACAGGCCCCAGGGGTGCTCACTAGTGTTGTTCTCTTCATTATCCCAATCACTATAGAGGGAGACAGGATGGAAGCCTGGGACAAGGCGGGAGGAAATCAGGAAGCCCTACTTCTCAACTGGTGGCGATGCTCTAAGCCTCTCCAGATCTCCACCCCTCCCCGCATCATATGTGTCATTTCTGCTCACTAGAGGCCTCTATGTCCCGACCTCTTCAACTGGCATGATTAGGTCTCTCGTGAATAGATGCCAGGCTCCCTTCACTCCACCTCTCACTTCCAGTCTAGAATCAAGGCTGCAGGGTCCCACTCATTACCCTCCAATGTGAGGGCATACTCACTCTTCCTCCCACAGGAGTCCGCCAAAATGTCAGTGCCCAGAGCAAGCCTGGTCAGGTTTCTCCAGGGCAGACCAAATCTCCTGGTGTGAGTGGGGAAGCACAGGTGGGCCCCTCGGCTGCTGAAGGAAAGGGTGGCCCGCACAAGAGCCCAGGCCCCCAATGTGGCAGTGATCTAGCAGCCCACAGGCTCCTGGTGCCTAAAAAGCTGGACCCATGGAGGCCACTCAATAAATGATGTTGAGTTGGCCCAAATTCACCCATTTTCACTTCAAATCACTGGGATTTAATTTGCTGATTCAAACAGATTGATTAAGGTCAGTTTCATTAGCTAGAAAGGTAAAACCAAGTTTTATAAATAAAAGCAAGATACAGACTCAAGACAAAACTAGGAACTAAGACTGTCAACATGCAGCCCACTGTGGCCTCAAAACCTTTGCTGTTCTCCTAACCTGGAGCACTCACCCCCAGGTTGGGGGGTCACACTGTGCATGGCCTGCTCCATAAATACCTTCCGGAATTTGCTCAAACATTCATCCTGTCTTCATTTTTCTCCATGGTGCACAAGGTACTTACGTTTTCCCTGTTTCTACCAATAGGATGTCAACTGCATGAGAATGGAGACCTGTCTGCTTCACCCGCTGCTGTGCCCTGGTTTCTGGAACCGGCCTGCATGCACTAGTGCCTCAGTGCATGGGTGCTGGGTGAGCAAGCACTGCAGACCACAGACAAGAAGGTTTCAGGGAGTGATAAGCTGTTCATTCACTATTTGCTGAGCTCCTACAGTGTTCCTGGCACTGCCCTAGGCTGTAGTGTAGGCACAACAGTAAGTTAAACAACCTCTGCTGCTCCTGTGGAGCTGGCACTGTGGAGAGGAGGCAGGGAGCACAGCACATGAGAAGGATAAGTGCTGCAGAGGCAAGCAGAGCTCGGGGAAATAAGGAGGCAGGGGAGGGGCAGGAGGGAAATGGTCCCAGCCATTATCTACCAGGGCCTGGCACAGGGAGAACCAAATACATCATGGATAAATGAGTGAATAAATAAATGAATAAACAGACTATCTTTGTAATGGCAGTCATGTGGGTGGAGATGGGGTAAGAGAGGAGAAGAGAGGTCGGGGGGTCACACTGTGCAGGGTCTAGTGGCCTGTGCGGACTTTCCTCTTGGTGGGGGGCCTTCAGCAGGGGGAAGGGTTGTATGGACCATGTTTCTAGCTTCTGTAAATTTGATGCTGTAACATCTGCCCTGCATGCACATGCTGGACATATCTTCTTCTAAGTCATCTCAACTTGGCCTCCTGCCTCCTTTGTGGGCTACGTCCCCCACCCCCAGGAGGAATCTCCCTTCTAGGGATCCACTTTTCAAACAGAAACCAGCCAATCCAGTGTCCATAGCCACCCACCTCCTTTACTGAATGCTCACACTCCTGGCCACTCTCCTCCTGCCCTAACCATGGAGGGTCAGATACCAGACTGCTTGGAACAGCCCCTATATCACAAAACCCTTGAAATCACTCCAACCAGCTGATCCCAAGCCTGCTTACCCTGCCTCACCTGTTTCTTCCTGCAGAAACAAACCCCAATAAAGGCACCTATCCCCAGTTCCCACCACTCCCTGGTGCTTCCATGTGGCCTTGCATGGTGCCATGTGCCCGTCTTCTGGGAGCTGTGCATAAGGGACTGTCTCCTGATCCACTGGCCTCACCAAAGCTCTAATTTTCTGTTAATACACACTTTTTTAAGCCAGCCCATCAGGAAAGATACTTTGCACACTTAGAGTAAACAAAAGAAAAACAAATGAACTATGGATGGACCTTTTTACAACGTCCTCAACATGTTTAATATTTTTATATTAGAATTTATTTTCCCCATAAAATTTCAGGCTCCATAAGAGTGGAGGGAATATAGGAAATTCACAGAGAAGATGAGTTCTAAATAGCTGTCTCCCCAAATTGGAAGCTCAAGTTAAGTCTCGACTATGTTCTAGCCTCTGCTTTCATACTGTCAGTAGAATTTGGTTGGTTTTTCAAATTAATAGGGAACCTGTCGTTCCAAACTCATCTTTCTAGCAAAAACCAAGTTACACCATGTGTGTGATAGCCTGTTTTGACTTATTTAATTAACTCAGAACAGGCTATCATCTGCAGATATTAGCAGAAAAGAATCAGCACAGCATTATTTCAAAACAAGTTGCAAGTTTGGGAGAGAGTGGGGGTTGCACAATGTGGGAGAAAGAGCACGCAGTGCCCTGGAAGATGCTCACTCCTCAGTCGGGAGCATCTATCTTCACGTTAGATTTCCTGAGAGGCACCAGGAGAGGACCGTGGGCTGGAGCTGAGCTTGGATGTCACTTCGTAGAAGGGAGGGTCGAAAATTTCAGGCAGCTGTGGTTCTTGGAGCAGCCTGACCCAAAGGTACCACACAGGAAAGTCCCCTCCAAGACAGCTATCCTAGTTAGGATAAGGTTCAGATGCTGTAACTAAGGGCCCACATGTCAACTGCATGAGAATGGAGACCTGTCTGCATCTTTCTTCCATTCTGTACAGAGGCCGACATTCCAGGGCTGGTCTGACAGTGCTGCTCCAGGAAGTTCCTCTCCCTGATGCCATCATCCCACGGGAGTTGCCACAACCAGGCTCCAGCCTCAGAGCTCACCTTCCCAGTAGCAGGACAAAGGAAGCAGCACAAAGAAGGTCCGGCTTTTCTCTCCCAGGAAATATGCCGGAAGTTGCACAAATTGCTTCCCTTCCCATGCTAGAGGGATAGCTTAGTCACACACCCCGGGTAGCTGCAGAGGAAGCTGGAAACGCTGTTATCTTGGGTGCCCCCTGCCCAGCCACAAATTGAGTGGTTGCTCTGAGAGAGAAGCAGACGAGGCTATTGGGAACCATCTGGACATCTCTACCATGCCCCCTTTAATGTTCCCTCCCACCACCCAACTACTTCCTACTCCAAGTGTATATTTTATGAAAGACAGAGCATCAGACAAATTGCATCAAGTAATTCATAATTCAGGGGCCAGGAGGTGCTCTTCATTGGATTGTCGACAAGTAGTTGGGACTCCATTACTGACTTGGCTTCCCAGGCAGAGCCTGCTGTGCACACACGCCAGGGGTCTCTTGTCCAGTGGCTATTGACCGTTTCTCTCCTTCCTCAGGATCTCCTGCTCTTTAGAACAAAAACAAAGCCTTTCCTTTGGAGCTGAGCTGGGACTAATGAGTGAGGTCAGAGGCATCACTGGCCCAGCCAGCCAAGACCAGAGCTCACTGAAGTCTCCTTTGCAGAGTCTGTCATCAGAGCTGACTGCTGTCTAGGCCCTGAGCAGGGGTGTTTAAGTTTGGAGACACAAAGCAAAGTGCACCAGTGTGAGTGGTCCTGGAAACAAGGGGTGTTGGTCCATCTCCCCAGCCTTACCCCCCACTTGTCTGGTATGTACCTTACTTCACTTTCTTCTGCCCCCTTGCCTCCTCCCCATTTCCTGTGCTCAGAGCCGTGCATCAAGCCCCTCCTTGATGGAGAGCAGGAAGGCAACTCCTGCCTTATAGTCAGGAAACTCAGCTGCACAAATAAGTGGCCTTGAGCCGCTTTGAGATCACACCCATGCCACTTCTCTGACCCCCATCCCCAGGCTGTGTCACAGGACACCGTTATCCTATTGTGGACATCTTGGTTGTAATTGACACAGGACAAGAGACCAAAAGTTCCACTCTGTCCTTCTACAAATATTAGGTAATGTGAGTGCAGGAAGGTTACAATATTTCTGCCTTTCTGCCCTATAGCATGGCTCACAGCCTTTCCCTTTGGAAACATATCTGTTGCTGTTGGGAATTCCCTGGATAATCTCTTCAGTCATTTTTCCCATTAGTTGATCTGATTATGTCCAAGTGCTACATTACTGTGTATTTCTCAGATTGGTGGATACACAGCCCCAATTCTGTGCTGGGCGGGTGAAAAACAGAGCATCAGATGCATCTTTCTGGAGCATCCAGTTTATTACAGGATCTGAAAGAACCAAGTATTTTAATAAGAATAGTCCCTCCCCCACAAACATGGAAGAAAAGGTAGAGAAAGGCAGGGGAGGGGAGAAGGGCCATTAGAAAAGCAGTTGAGTCTCTGAAGTTTCACCAGGGTGGAGGGCCAAGGAAGGGACCTGCGGGGAGGGCGACTTCTCCTCCCCAGGGGGCTCCAAGCTGTCCTCCAATCCAAGCTCACCAGGTATTTTGGATACAATGCTTCTGAAGGCCATGGAGTGTCGGATACCCTCATGATTTGAATCCCATGCAGAGAATGCCATGGCAGTGTGTACACCTCCATTGTCATTGGGCCAAGTACCCTCCCCGGGGGTCCTTCACACGCAGAGTTTATTTCTTGCCCAGCTCCCACCACAGCCGTTTGTGTTCAGCCTCTGTCTCATCTCCCACACCACATCGTCTGCCTCCCTGGAGCTTAGCATCTTCGATTTAACGATTTAAAATGCAGGCAGTGTGACTTAACCTCCTCACAGTCTGATTGCAGCCCTGCCTTCGCCATACACAATTTAAACTGACTTTACCCTATTCCATTTGCCATACTGGGTCTTGCTGGACAGTCTTAAGCAAAGCTTTCTGAAAGTTCAAGAGCCTCCAGCCACTCCCTGCCAGCCCTGGTTGTGGCCACAGGGCAAGGCTGGGGTCACACTATCAAGCTGCCAGCATGAAGGGAGTTGTCCTTGAAGGACACATCCTGGGAGTAGCTGGTTCCCTCTGGGGTTCCATCGCTGCTGCTGTGGGGAGGGGGAGCCCCTGGGGCCATGTTGCAGACTGGGTGGAGCTTTGGCAGACTCTTTGGCCTTCTGCCCTGTCTCCTGGTCTTCAGACCACTGGTTTTCTGCCCTGCTGGTCCAGGGGAGAATGCAGGCTCACTGGAACTACATTTCCCTGGGTGTGCAGAGACCTCCGATTGAGCTACCAGAGTTGGGGAGGGACCATGGCTGTTGGGGCCAGGGGAAGAGGAGGGCCTTTCCATGACAGTGTGGCCTTCCACTTTGGGTTTCTTGGTGCTCAGGATCAGGCTCATGGCCAGCACCTTGTAATACCTCCTGCCTGTGAATGAGCCTTGGATCTAGTCCTACTCAAAGCCCATGGCCAGCCCTCTCTGCACTCAGGAGTCCTTGTCACCATAGGGCAGCTCGATGTTAAGGCCCCAGTTTCTCCTCCTGGCCATGTTTGGCCATGATTTCCTCGCCATTTCTTCCAAAGTTTTTCTGTTGCTGGGGTCAAAGGTCACCAAAATGTTTTTCAAAAGACATGAAAAATGGGACATGGTATTGCCTGCCAGGATCTGCTGTTGCAGCTTCCAGCAGTCCTCCCAGTGACCATAGAGTGCAGGATGACTTCCCGGCTCCACAGTCATGCAGGGCCTCTGCAGTTTGGGCCCAGAAAGAGTTCTGGGGTGGCATAGAAGGGGCTGCCACAGAACATGTTCAGCTTATGGACAGTAAACTTGTTACCGTGGCCAAAATCTGCAATTGTTATATTTATCTGAGCACCAAAGAGAATGTGGATACCAACTGTGGATACAAAGTGGATACCAACTACAGGAATTCACCCCAGGCCTCATTCTGGGTCTGCTAACATGCTCCATAATGAGGAATAATGGTTCCTCTGTGTCAATCACCTGAAATAACTTTATGATATTAGAATCACTCAATATTGTGGGGGTCTTCACCCAAAAGTCCCTGGAGGCTGGCAGAGCTCTGCTGACTCTGATGCTGTGACTGCCATCTCTGTCCCAGTCAGAATGTGCCAAGACAACATTCAGGAAGTTTCCCAGCCAATAGTGTTCCAGGAGCGTGTGATGGCCAATATGGGCTCCTCATCAGCAGAGATGGCCACAAGACCCTGCATTGTGGTGATCTACTAAGAACACTAACTAATAATACTAGCAATGCTAACAATCCTTATTAACTAGCTAAAAAACAACATTAACCATACTCACAATGCTAACTATATTAACTATACCAACAACACTAATCGTAATAACAATATAATCTAAAAATTTTAAAGAATAAAAATGAGTACAAGAAAAAAAAGAAAGAAAAAGAGAAGAACAAAGAAAATTTAAGAAAAATGAGAGAAAAAAATGTAAAAAAGTAAAGAAAAAAGACAAAATAAAGAAAAATGAGAATGGAAATGGAGAGCATTATGCTAAGTGAAATAAGCCAATCAATGAAAGAAAAATACCACATGACCTCACTTATTTATGGATAATAAAGACCATTACAAAATGATAAACATAAACAAATACAGAGACAGAGCAGCCTTGAACAGACTATCATCCTACAGCTGGAAGGCTGGGGATGGTTGGGGGGGAGTTGGGAGATC